>JARVGV010001299.1:38931130-38941208 GCA_031762435.1 Hypsolebias longignatus | reverse complement strand
TAATCCAGGTAGAAAAATCTAAAAAAGCTAAGTCTGGTCCTCTGGACATTCAAAAAAACAAAACAAAACAAAGCAAAGTCTTATTTATAAGACTGAGCTGAATACAACATCTCAGACTGAGGAAGTCTTTCGGACGAAAGACGAAATGTTTCTACAAAATTTTTTTTGTTTTGTTTTGTTTTTTGAATGTCCAGAGGACAAGGCTTAGCATTTTTAGATTTTTTTCAATGATTATTTATTTATTTACATGAACAGTTTTCATTCAGCCATGAACTTTGAAAACTCCACGTCCTCCCAAGATTTCCATTATCGCCCAACGTTTGATTTTCAGCAGCTGGTGATGATTCAAAACTCCACCGTCCAGATCATCAGTTCATTCTAATTTAAATAACGTAACATTTCTTATAATAAATAACAAATGGGACTGAATCAAGTTAGTTTTTAAATAACTATTTTTTTTAAAAGAATTTTATCTGAGACCTGGTTTCAGTAAAGTGACACAGAGACAAGGGACGAAAACACTCGGACACGGATCAGCAGAGGGGGTGGGCCCGAGCCTGCAGAACAGCCCTGCATCCTGGTGCAACGTCAGACTCTTTAAGTCCTTCCTGGAACCTGTGAGGATTTTCACAGCACTAACTGTGTACTCATGCATGAGTCACACACACATCAGCAGCACCATACCGCCCCCCCACCCGCCCTTTCTGTGCAGAAACCCAGAGCTGTGTGTGTGGATCATTGCTGATGTTCTCGATTAGCTGTCCTCACAAGGATGCGGATCTTTTCAGTTTCCTGCTCCGTCAAGAACATTTATTCAAACGGAGCTGCTTCCTGCTTTCTGTCCAGACTCCATCGTCCCAGGCAATCAAGTGCGCTCAATGTGTCTTTCATAAAAGCTGCTTCTCACTTCATCAGAACTTCTCCTCAGCCTCAGTTTGGCCAGAATCCCCCCTCCACCCCCCGGATCTATAGGCTCTTTCAGGGCCAGGCGTCTCTGAACTTGAAGCTGAAAGAAACCGTCTGCAGAAACACGAGTTCCTTCCATCAAGACTCACAACACGGACGCACACATTTGACTGAAAAGTAGTTTTTAGTTCCGTTTAGAGTTGGAAATCATCAACAAACTATGAAAAACAGATTAAGACATGTTTTTTTATGTAACACCTGAAATGTCCTGAAAGGTTTACCAGTTTTTGAGCGATTCTTTCAATAAAAGACAGTTTATTCTGAAAATCTAATATTTTAATGTACACAAGGATTACACATCCAACCAGGCACTGCTGTTCTGAGTCACTGGACTAGTTGATGGCAGAGAATATTAATCTGGAGTTTGTTTTTGTCATCAATAAAAGAGATATTAAAAGAAACAACCATAAATTTAATAGCAGCTAAAAGAGTTTGTAGCTAATGCTAACCTGCAACAGTCGCTCCTGAAAGGTGTTTAAAACAACCACTGGTATAAAAGAAAACATTTTCTGTAAAAATACAGAGTGAAAGCTGAGAGCTGCTGCTGAACCTTGCTGAACAAGCTGAAACTAAGATGTTAATGCTAAAAAAATAAATAAAATAAACAGCCAAAACACAAGCTAAATAACTGCTCAAAGCTAAAGGAAGCCACAGAGCAAAAAGTAGCAAAACGCTACCCTAAAAGTTGCAAAATATAAAAACAGCAAACTAGTTGAAAGCAAAAAGTTGGCAAGAAACTACACTGTAAAAAATAATGTACAGGCTCAACTTTAAAAAAATGACTGCGTGGATTTAAAAAAAATGTTGTTTCAACTTAGCCATAAATTGAGTAAATGCCACAAGACTTTTCAATTTCTTTGTCCTCTACAAGCTTAATTAAGTTGAACCAACTTAATTTTAATTTAATAAAAATTACTCCGTTTAGTTGTTCTAACCTATTTATTTTTTCTTTGATTATACTCAGAAACATCTACGCAACTTGTTACATTTTTTTTATTTTTCTAAGTACAATTAACTTATTTATGTAAGTCAGAATGAATTGCACAGTGAATTTTCAGCTCAAAGATCAAACTGTTTGTTCAAACACGACTGCATGTTGACATGTTGGTAGCACACAAAACTTTAGTTTCCATAAACTAGACATAAAACAGCCGTGTCTCAAAAAGACCAAACTTTGTGATGGTCATGCTGATCAGACTCATATGAACTCTTTGCATTATTAAAAGTACATTATTTTGAACTATAGTTTTATTCAGTGAACACAGTACACCTGTTACTCAACAAAACATCGCAAACAGCAGCGCAGCGTTTCCTATTTAAATTGAGGATAGTCTGACTCCTCAATTTTTTTTTTAGCACAACGGTTTATTTTTTAGCGACATTACCTCAGGACTGGATTCAAGATCCTCCAGCTCGAGGATTTTTTTTTTTTTTTAATACTTCCAACATATGTTTCAGTTCTTTTGGGTAGCTGAGGTTGAGTGCGTGTATCAGCCCCATGAGCAAGGCACAGGCTCTGGGAATATCCGCATCTGTGAGGACCTCTGTTCCCTCTAGGATGGTATTTGCACTGGCTGGATCAGAACCACCTCGTGTTGTGACGATCTTCATCAGTTCCTCTGGATTATCCTCGTCACCATCGTGATTGGTCAGAATTAATGTCAATGTCTAAAGGATTCTTAGAGGGTTGGAAAATGCCACATGTAGATATTTTATGTAAATACCCTCCTGTATCTGTAGTTTCAAGTTTTTTGTCACAATGTGTTTTTTTCATTTTTATTTATTTTTTGTCCCTGTTGTCCCCCATGATCAGCAGACAACGTCTCTGTCTCTGTGAAGTGCGGCAGTCCCTCGATACTTTGCGGTTCGACTTTTGTGAACTCGCTCTTTTGTGCGTTTTCAATGTAAGATCGTCCATGACACACGATTGACTGATTGATGGAGTGAGCAGCACAAGCTGAATGGATTGTTCATTTAAAATAATCAAGTGTGGACCGAGCCTTTAATCTCTCTCGGTGAACGGGCCAGGCCACTGGGAAATGTCCCGGTGCTCCTGATGGCCAGTCCATCCCCAGTCTCCCTCCTGCTGCACCTGCGTGCTGTGCTTCTTAAGCGCTCTCCCCTCTCTGCCTCCCTGCCAGATTGTCTGATCACCTCGTGCCTGAAGTATCCAGTGTTCCTGCTCTGGACCCACTTCGTGGTCATGTACTCCTCCCATTTGCTTCGCTCAAGAAGACACTTCTCGTATATCTGGACCTCGACATCTGCTCTGCCTTCAGACTACAGCTTAACCCCTTGGATAAGTTTTGCCTTTTATTAATAATAATAATAGGTGCGGACTTGCGACCTGTCCAGGGTGTACCCTGCCCCTCGCACAGTGGTTGCTGGACATGGGCACTGGCGACCCTCGTGATCCAAAATGGATTGGCTGGGGATTGAACCTGGGACTTTCAGGTCCCGAGTCGGCTGTCCTACCTCCACCCCATCATTTTGGACTCAGACCCCAGACTTTAGGAGTTGACCTCCCAGAACCCAGCTCCACATCCTGAAGAGAGTGTTTGTCGGACCTTCCAGGTCGCGCTCACGTATCACGTGATCCGTCCAAACAGCCGCTCCCTCTGACGTCATCGCTGCTTCGGCTTCTCCACCTGTGATCGAGCTCTACAGCCACAGCTGACGTTCTCCTCCTGATGCAACTTTAAATTAATATTTGTGTTCACTCCTGTGTGTGGGTGAATTCCTGGGACACCCCCTCGCAGAAAGAAAGAGACAAAAACTGATCCATTATTCTGAAGCAGGTGTGAAAAAAGACAATGTTATTACATGGAAATCAAAAAGGGACCATTTTATAAGAAATATGTCATTTAGTATTTAATATAGCTTTTTTTCTGTTTGAAGAAGAACATGTCAGGTAAATACTAGTTTGTAGAAATTCACAAAATTGAAGTAGATTTAATGTTCATGGTTAAAATGCTTTAATTTCTTTAATCAGACTCCACAGACGTCCTGGACTGTTTGAAACTGTTTTAACGCTCAGCACATCTTTACTAAATAAAATAATGTTCAAACTTTTGGACCTGACAGACTTTTCAGCAAAGATTTCTGAGACTTTTGTTCAACGACTGAGAGCTCGGTGTTTTGAGCTTTAACTGTGATTTTTGTGATAAATCTTTCAACATGAATATAAACAGGATCGGATCTGAGGTGTGCGGGGGTGGGGGGTGGGGGTCTGGTTTGGGGACTCGGGGTCTCATCTTTGCTTTGTGCAGATGATGTGGTTCTGTAGGCCTCTGAGACCTTCAGCGTGCACTGGGACGTTTGCAGCCGAGTGTGAAGCAGGGATGAGAGTCAGCTCCTCTAAATCTGAGGTCATGGTTCTGAACTGGAAACAGGTGAACCTCCAGGCCAGAGGTGGGTGTCTTTGCTTCAGGTGGAGGAGTCCAGGCATCTGAGGTTCCTGGGTGATGGTAGGATGGAGCAGGAGAGAGATCAATGGATCAGGACATCATCCTGAATAATGAGGGCGTTGCTTCGGCCAGTCGCGGTGAAGAAAGAGTCTAAAGGCTAAGCTCTGGATTTACTGGTCCGTCTACGTTCCAACCCTCACCTGTGGTCATGAGGTTTGGATCAGGACTGAAATAACCAGCTCCTGGATCCAACTGCATGAAATGAGCTTCCTTCACAGGGTGGGGGGTGCTCAGCTGGACACTCCTTGGGATCCCGCAGGTGGAGGTGCAGAGTGTGCGAGAGGTCTGGGTTTCTCTCCTGAACCTGCTGCCTCTGCAACCGGACCACGTACAAGCGGTAGAAGATAAATATTGAAAATAATAAAATAGCATCAGATTTGTTCACTTAAATATTCTGAAAAACCTGCGGAATTTGATATGAAAGAAACACGTTTATGACACCGTCAGTTCTCGGCTCAACCTGAACAACTTCAAGACGTTTGTTCCAAAACACAATCGTTTTCATGCATCTGAAAACCGAGCCTGATCCACAGCAAACACTGAAGGTTTGGGTGAAAGGTCGCGCTCTAACATCGCCCGACGCTCATCCTGAACACGAGCGGGAAGCTGCTTCAGAACAAACACAACTGGACTGGGACAGAACTGGTCCGACTGGTCTTTGTGCTCTCTGGTGATGCTGCGGACCTGAAAATTTTCCATCCAAATTTTCATTTGAGCAAAAATTCACAATAAAGTGCATAGAATAAGAATATTGATGTGAAACGTAATCATGACGATGCAACTATTTATAATGCACTTAAAAAACATCACTGTTGGCTAAAACGATGCACAGTGATGAAAACACATAAAGGCAAACATAAAAACAATAAAATCAATGAAAACAGTAAAAGAATAAACCCTTAAAATCATCAAATGATACAAAACAATAAAAACAAACAGCTCAAGCTGAGTTAGAAGCCAAGGAGAGGATTTAAAAACAGGAACCGGCCTGTCAGCTCGTTCCTCAGATCAGAGGCGGCGAATGAAAACGCTCGCTCGCCTGTTTGACTTTGATCGACCAACAGGAAGTGATCCGACCTGAGAGGGCGAGAGGGAACACCTGGAGCAGGTCGGACTGACACCGTGACACCATGAAGACTCTCAAAAACAAATCAAACTAGTGAAATTATATTTCCTGCAGAAATGCAGTGTGAATGCTAACTGCTGAAGAACTTGCTGAAAAACAGCTGAAATTAGCTAAAACCATGCTGAAATGTAAAAACGGAAGAACAAGTTTAGCATAAAACAGCACAAAGAACACATATTTGCTGAATTAGGTTTAAATAAGCAAAAACGAGCAAAAACAAAATGGAAAATCAGCTTAAAAATATGAAATTAGAAGAAAAAAATAGCTGAAAAGGCAGAAAGAAACTTAAACTACCAGCAGTGAGTGAAAGGAGATGAAATGAGTACATACAATTTGGAATTAGCTGAAACAGCAGAAAGAGCTGAAACTAGAAAAACATGCTGAAAGGAGCATAACAAGCTAAAATTAGCATAAAATTAATTAGGCTGAAAGCAGCAGAAATTACAATGAAAAACTTGAATTTATTTGAAAACAGCTAAAATTAGCTAAAAAAAGGTGCTAAAAGAATTGTAGCTGAAAAGGTAGAACTAGCTTAAATTAGCAGAAGAAATCTGAAAGAATAAGTTTGCCTAATTAGGCTGAAAGAAGCAGAGATGAGCAAAAAAAGTGGAAATTATTTGATAAAAAGCTTAAATTAGCTTTAAAAAAAAACCCAGCTGAAAAGTAGCTAAAAAGCAGAAAGAAGCTGAAATTACAAGAAGGAAGAGGAGAGAGCACATTGTTGCTGAATTAGGCTGAAAAAGTTTAAATGAGTGCAAAAAATGTGGAATTAGCTGAAAAAGCTTAAGTTAGCATAAAAACAGGTATACAGAAGTTGAAATGGTAGAAAAAGCTGAAACTAGCAGAATTAAGCTGAAATGAGCATAACAAGCTGGAGAAGTTTGAAGAAGCACAAAAACATTGTAGTTAGCAGAAAGAATCAGAAAGAAGCACAAAACAGTTGAAAAAACAGCTGAAAGTAGCTGAAAAAAGTTTGTTTGCACTAAGAAGCTGAAAAGAAGCTGAAGCAGAACAAAAGGTGAAAGGAGCAGTAAAAGGTTGTAAACAGCTCTAAAGATCCGAAGGAGGTAAAATTAGCTCAATTCATTTTCTATGAGGAAAAAATGGCAGAAAATGCTAAATATTTCAAAAAGCTAAAGTTGCACCAATACCAGAAGTCACAGCAGGATTGTCCTGAAAGAGCCGAATGTTTTTGATTTATGATTTGTAGCTTCAAAACTGCAGGAAGTAATGCGCTGAAAAGATCACAGTACAGTAGAGTGAATTCTTCAAGAACATTCACACAATAATCCTGAAGTTAATCTGGAAACGAACAGGAAGCCAGTGTGTTTCTAAACCAGTCCTGATGTGCTCTGGTTTTCTGGTACCAGTTAAAAGGCGGCAGCAGAGTTCTGAACCAGCCCAAGTCGAGTCAGTACCGGCATGAATTGCTCTGCAGTAATCTGAATGAGTTGAGGTTAAAGAACGGATTAAAATCTCAGAACGATGCTGTGAATTTGACCAGTTGTCTCGACTGATGAAAGATGGACTTGATCATAGATTCTTTTACGTTTAACTTTATTAATATTGATTAAAATACACTCAATAATGAGACATTGTTGTTTTAAAGTGTTTAGAAACTAAATTAATGTTAATTGAAGGTTTAACCAGATATTTACGGTTTAAGTACTAAATTAGTGTCGTGCAGGAGGAGAGATTAATCATTTACTAAAAGAGAAGTGTAAAGTGAGATTATGATGTGGTTCTGTTGTGACCTGCTGAAGGTGGGAACATGAAGCCAGACCCAACCAACTCATAAAACCGTCTTCATCAGCACCTCGTGGGATCCAGTGGATTATATTTACTCCCAAAGACCCATGAGAAGTGATGTTTCATCGTTGTCGGTTATTCACCTCCACCGCACGCCTGCAGCTTCAGAGACACCTGCATTTATAAAACGTTCTCCTCAGTCTGAGTTCTGACAGCAGTTATACGGCAAAGATAAATTTGCAAACACCATTTTTAAAACGCCCTCGCAGACGACGATGGGATTTTGGTGAAATGAGAGCGACAAACCGACTTTCCTGCAGAGACATCGATCGAAGTTTAACGAGTCTCAGAAAGTTGGACTGTTCATGACTCAAGAGGCCTTTTGAGATCTTTAATAATTTACAGTTTAAGTCCCTCGATACTTCGCAGGTCTTCAACGTAAGTTTGTACACGACACACGATTGGTTGATTGATGGCAGGCGAGCAACCAGATCATGGCGCTCTGTATCCCGGGCGCTGATTGGCTCAGAGACGTTTCATCGGTCTGTCCGCTCTCTTTCGCTGTGCTCTTCTGTGAAATTAATTTCAAGCCCCACCCAAACGTTCTGCGCGTTCTAAGGTTTCAGGCAGCGAACCCAAGCGTCGGAGGAAGATGCTAACCATAAAACAGAAGGTGGAGCTTCTCGACTTGTTGGAGGAAGGGACAACCTGTTGGACGCCATTACAGGATCAACAAGTTTTCTGTATATCTAGTAGTGGGTACACTGGTGAGTACCCATATAAAATTTTGCAGTACTGAACAGTACATATACATATGTTGTTAAAATTGTGTAGAGTTTAGATCAGGGGTCTGCAAACTGCGGTTCTTTGGTCCCTCTGCAGCGGCTCCTTGAAGCTTTGACCAAAACTTAAGAAACTAAATTTTATTGGGTTTTACACCCACAACAGAAGAGACTGGTTTGAGCAATGTTCCTGCTAATTTTCTACAAATGTGTGAATAAAGCTACAAACTCAAGAAAACATGCGGATTAAATTTTCATTCATCCAACGTCCAGCTTTACAGCGGGACCTTTGGAATACCTTTAAGACAGATTGCGTTGAACAAATACAGTAAATTTAATAACTGTCAAATATATATATATATATATATATATAATAAAGTTGAAGTAAACAAAAGCATTTGTTTTACATTTAAATGGTTCAATAAATCACAATAATGTATATGGAAGCAGATTAGGGCCACGGTATAGTACTTTTATTGAAATTTTCAGAATTATGGCTTTAACTTAAAATTCTGAAAAAATAAGTCAGAATTCAGGAGTTTTTTATTTATTTATTTATTTTATTTGGACTGTGGACCTACCGTGATCCTCTTCCATGTTCACGTTAATGTTGTGCTTTATTACTTCAAAGTGAGGTAATTATTTTTCTACAAATAAAAGGTGGATTCATCAAGGCCTTGCAGGGTTCAACATTTTCATTTTCTATCAAAATGTATGTAAACTATTATTTCTAAAATGTAAGAATATCAATAAATATTAAAACTCCTCATATTCTTTTAATTTTATGATGTCACCACCACAGGCCAGAACCCACTACTCCAACAAACTCGAAGTGGCCCAGTTGATAATCCCAGCTGATAATCCCAGTTGTAGCCAGTTTCAGAACAGTTTTATTTTGTGAGTCAAGCGGCAGCGATGGCTCTTTTGATTGAACAGTTTGCAGACCCCTGCTTTAGAACATTGTTGCAAGTGTGGGAAGTGTTCATAAAACCTTCAGATTTATATAAAATACTAAAATAAATATAACGTCCCTGCTTCGCGGACCTATCGCAGGGGTTGTGTGGAACGTAACCCCCACGGTAAGTGAGGGACTACATACAGCGTTTGGAGGTTTTACCATTTACAGCACACAAACTTTTAAACTTTCCTTAAACAAACACTTGTTGTTATAGATCAAAATGTAGAGATTTCATCTACACTCACCCAGTTTGTGTCACTTCTAAAGGACTTTCCTCTCAAACGCCCATAAAGTGCAGAATAAACACCCAAACAGGGACAGACAGACCAAGCAGAGCAACAAAACTGCATAATGGGAAACTGAATATAGAAACAAAAAACAATACAGGATACCAGCAACAGCATGACCAACACAGTGTGATGCACACAGGTTCAGCTCAGATCACACAGTACTGAAAGCCTGGGAATAATAGTGTGTTTTTAAGCTAGATTTAAAAACTTTGAGGGAGGGGGCCTGTCTAACAAGCAGAGGTACAGTAACTCGTTCCACAGTGTTGGGCCTGCGACAGAGAAGGTCCTGTCACCTCTGTGCTTAAGACGGGTTCCTGGAACTGTGAGGAGCAACCGGTCTGCTGATCAGAGAGAACTTGGTGGGACATACGGCTGCAGCAGATCAGTAAGATAGGAGGGGGCAGAGCTGTTTAGTGATTTTTAGACATACAAAAGCATTTTGAATTGGATTGAAGGTGAACCGGTAGCCAAAGCACCGAGGCCAAAACAGGTCTAATGTGTTCTCTTTTGCCTGTTCTGGTTAAAAATTGGGCTGCTGCATTCTGGACCAGTTGAAGTCTAGCTATGGAGGTCTGACTGATACGAAAAAGGAGCGAGTTGCAATAGTCAAGCCTGGATGTAATGACTGCATGAATTACTGTCTCCTGGTTATTTTTGGATAATATGGGCTTCAGCTTAGACAGCCGCCTCAGCTGGAAAAAGCAGGATTTAACAATCATATTTACATGATTGTTGAGTTT
>JARVGV010001299.1:38904215-38919252 GCA_031762435.1 Hypsolebias longignatus | reverse complement strand
TTTTACTACTGTGCAAACACACCCACACACACACACACACACCAGCCTCAGATGGTGGGTTTTGATGGGATCAGTTGGAAGCCTCAGAGCGACTCGGCCCCGGACCCTCCCATGTTTGATCGATGGTGTGGGGGGTGAGGAGGGAGGGGGGGGAGGGGGGGGGTCTTGTCCTAAAGACCACGAATGTGCTGTAAAAGGTCACATGCAGGTGTTGTCACAGAAACAATGGTATGATTTCATATTTTTATCTACAATTACATTTTGGACGATCATTTTTATTGTTTCCTGATTTTATTTTATTTTTTATATTCCAAAGACGCTTTCCAATCTACTTCTGAATACTTTTTATTTAGTAAATTTTAAATAAAATGTATTTTATTTGTATTTAACAGTTCAAAGAGAAGGTAAGAGGTGTGTGTGCTATAGTCTTTGCTCAACCAGCATTCTGCTGCTTTTAGCTGTTGTTTTGCTACTTTTAGCTAACCTTTTGAGAACTTTTGGCTTGCTCATTATTTATTTGTCCGTTTTGTTTTTATTTTGAAAATCTATTTGAAGTTTTGTATTTGTATCTTGTTCATTTGAGCTTTTCCTTCATATTTTGAGTTTTTTCCTCTGAGAAACTGCTTCATAAAAACATTTTGCATTACAGCATTTCAGGATTGAAACTCTGCAGTCAAGAGCTGGTTTGACCTCGACCTGCGTGTGTGCACGCGCGTGTGCGCGTGTGTTTGAAATCTGGCCGTCTGCCAGCTGATAACAGCATGAGGCATACCTGCTGCATTAATGATTGGTCAGTCCGGCCTGCTGCCCTCACCCTGCTCCTTGTTTTAGCTCTTTGTGTCACTTAGTTAGTTTTTATCAGTCGGGGCCTGCGTGGAAACAAAACTGACCACGTGTTTGAGTAAAGAGGAGCAAACGACCCGGGCGGCGTTGGTTTTACTCTCCGTGTAGAAGAGTTTCAATCTTCAGCAAAGCTGCGACGGCGGCCGAGCCCTGCGGGGCGGAGCGGAGCCTCGTTAAGATCAAAACGAGTGCAGCGAGCGGCCGTGATGGAGGGAAGCTCTTTATCCTCAGTGGCATCTGTTCACAGCGTGATGCACATCACTGCACACAGATGTACCTGCAGCTCCAGGGAGGGGGGGCTCAGAGGAGGTCCAGGCTGCATCACCCCATGGATCACCAAAATGTTTCTTTATTTACTCATGAAATGAAGCGGCAGGAGTTTCAGCTCATGAGTTTATTGAAGAACCGAGGAGTGATTCCATCGTCCAGGCTTGGAGAAGTGACGTTTCGAGTTGCTGTCCAGGCTGCAGCTGAACACCAGGCAGCGGCGGGCGATGGTGTTTTTTTTTTACTGGTGCCTATGTCTCAATTCAATTGAAAAATACTTTACTAATCCCAGAGGGAAATTAAATGTTGTCATATTTTAAATTTTTTATATTTTGCATGTTTCTGACGGGCTCGTTTTCTTATTTTGTTGCTTTTGTGTTGGTTACAAACTACTCCGTTTGGGTTAGGAATTAAAAATGAGAGGTTGTGGTTCTGAACGCGCTGCAGCAAAACACACGGCGCGTGTGCCACGGCGTGCACGGGTAGGACGCAAACTGAAGCTCGAGTAAAACAAATAAAGTTTATTCAACTAAACCATTGGTGACATGGCAGCAAAAACTACGAACCACCAGAAGTCGAGGAGGCGGCATCGAGCTGAGGGACGTTATGGACACGGGGCTGATGAGAGGAGCGGAGACACCTGGGCAAAATGACAACAGGGAACAGGTGAGAGTGGGCGGGGCACGAGCTTCGGACCAGAAACCGACCGAGGGAGGGTGAACTGACTAAAACCCATGACAAATGTAAGAAACAAAATATATCTAAAATAAAGAAACTGGACAGATCCTGACAACGTCTGCAACAAACCTTCACACGTGTCAAACTCAAGGCCCGTGGGCCAAAACTGGCTCTTTTAAACATCTTGTGTGGCCCCCAAAGATTATCGCTTCCCATTTGCTGAAAACCCTGAAAATGCATCATTTAGCTCAGACAGTAATAATAAAGAAAAGACAGCTGGCTAACTTTGAAGCCAGAAAGAAAGTTGTACTTATTATTTCCAGTCATCTTTGAGTTGGATGTTGAAAGAGCAACAAGAACATGAACAAGACCGTAAATAATAAACTCCTGTCGATGAACCTGCAAACAAGAAAAGATGGTAATCTGACGCATCGACTGAAATCAGCTCGGACCAACTGAGGGTGACCCCCCCGAGTCTGCGACAAAACTAAATTTGTGTTCATCTGCACAAAGAGCTTTAGCTTATCTCTGTTTTACGACTTTTTTTAATGTTTTAGCTGCTAATTTTTTCCAGTTTCGAGACCACCTGAAAATTTCCACGAAACCAGTGGGACAAAGTTCAAACACACGTGAAGAGCTGAACTATTTCTCACATCGCTCCGTGAAAAGAGAACAACTTCTTTATTGTAGCTGCAGTGAGGCAGATTACCAGAGGAGAGTTTGTGTGAGTGTTGGGGGTCAGGACCGATTCTGTACGAGCTCAACGAGACGATGCACGAAAACCCTCTGCAGAAGAGTCGACAGAAGATAAAGTCCTGCTTTGACATGTTGGTGCAGAAGGACAGCAGCAGAAACGAGACATCAGACATGACAGACTGTGGAGCTGTCCACGTGTTTGAGCAGATTTCTTCAGAAAACATTTGATGCAACAAATATTGAAATAGTTTTTTATGACTTTGGTTTTATTCACTGAGCTCAAAACGTCCAGAAAAGTTTGAGTCAGATTGTGTTCTGACTATAAAAAACAGCCCGTAGCCACTTTTTCCAAATCCGACTCAACCATTTAACTGTAATTACAGACCCGAACCCGAAAAAACAAACATATTATTAAGCCTTTACTGCTTTTTTAAGCAAATCAGTTTGATATGATATTTTTAAAATGTGTTTCAAAGAAAGGAAGGTATAACATTTCTTGTTTCACCAAATGGATATTAACAGACAAAACTTTAAAAAAAAAAAAAAGCTTAAAAATTGATCTGCTAGAGCAAAATTATTTGGACAAGTACAGAACAAGGTGATTTTAATTGAACGTGCTGCTCGCTTCGGCTTTTGTAGCTTCAGGTGCAAGGGTGTGGAGACGCGCGCGGCCGGTGATCCGGTGATCCATCTGAAACTTAACTGGACATTGTTTTACTTCTTTCAACTGGCTGGTCAGACCTGCCTCCTCCTCTACAGGTTGATTAACACAATTTTATATTCTGCATTCTAAAGTTTTCTTTATTATCCATAGATTTACTTCTTCTTCTTTTCCTTTCGTCTGTTGAATGTGTCCAACGCGTTCATCTTGACAGTTGTTCAAACGTGGAACTTTCCTCCGTCCTGCTCTGTGATGTAAATGTTTTCTGATCTCATCGTCCTGCTGGATCTTCACAATGATAATCTCAGTCCAGCTCAGATTATCTGCTCAGTCTGGCTACAAACATCAGCCGACACCGACTGTTCAGGAGGCGCTCCTCACTGGACACCCTGTGGACTGGATCAGACACCATGTGGAAGGTCTCCGGGGGTCTTTGGGGGTGACTAAAGAACAAAACTGAAGAGTGTGTGTGTGTGTGTGTGTGTGGGGGGGGGGGGGGGGGACCGGGCCCAAACCCCCACTATGAAGGACATTTATCAATGCGGAAGCATTAGAATAAAACATTCATGAAATGATTTAAAGTCTCTTGAGAAAATTCATAATAATTATACAAAAACATCTTGATGACATGCGCTCAACGTTTCTTTACATGTTCTTCTGATGTTTGACTCCATTTTGTCTAAAGAGGAAGTTTCCACCTCTACATCTTGGATGTCTTTTAAATGTCCCAGTCCGTCAGTGGAACGCTGGAGTCATCCAGGTTTAAAGACGTCCACCACAGAGGACACGTTTAGGTCAGGCTGCAGCCACGATGGTGAAAACAGCCGAACTCTACGTGACACCTGGTCTGCCAGCCGTCCACTGAACCTCTCATGTAATTAAAATGAAAAGACTCGTTCTTTAACGAGAAACAAACTTTGTTCTTTACTTTTTAAAATTCATCACAAATCTGTTTGTCCGAAACGCTGAGAAAATTATCGAAGAGCTAAATAACTTTGAATAACAAGCACAAAAACCTCATGTTTTTAACGAAGGGAAAATGTTGAACACAGAAAAGTGCTTTAGTTAAATACAGCTAAAATGTTTGTTGTTTTAGCTGCTTTTAGCCATTAGATTTAACTTTTGATTTAAAGTTTCAGAAGATTTCAAAAACAAACTACATTTCCTGCTAAACGTTCGGCGTGAAGGCTGAGAGCCGAAAAACTTTAAATTCATGGAAAGAGTTCAAACAGAGCTGATAAAACTGAAAGGGGCAAAACACAAGCTAAAAGAAAGTACTAAAATTACAGTTTTAAAGCTAAAAATATGTTTAGAAAAACAGCTAAAAACAAGTATTGAAACACTAGCTAAAAGAGGAAGTACTGTATTAAAATGACAGCTAAAGGTATCAAAACACCAGCTAAAAGATGATGCAGTAATATGACAGCTAAAAGCTAAATATATATTTTTTAAAAAAATCACAGTTAAAAGTATCAAAACACTAGCTAAAAGATGATGCAGTAATATGACAGCTAAAAGCTAAATATATTTTTTTAAAAATCACAGCTAAAAGTATCAAAACACTAGCTAAACGACAAAAAAAAAAAGGCTACCTAAATAAATATAGCAAAATGTTAATCAAAGAATCAAAATGCTTGCTCAAAATTAGAAGTTGCAAAAGGCTAGCTAAAAGCTAATTTTTGCAACAAGGTACACAATGCTAAATTTAGCAAAAGGCTAGCTAAAATAATAAAACAAGCTAAAAATTAAAAGTAGCATTAGTCCATCTAGAAGCAAAACCTATAGCTAAAAGCTAAAAATAGCAAAAGGATATTTAAAAGAAACGAACACTATAGCTAAAAGAGATAAAATGCCACTTGAAAACTAGCAGAATGATAGCTAAAATTAGCAAAACTTTAGCTAGAACTTTAAAATAGCACAAGCTAAAGTAAAGTAAAAGTAGTTGAACTGACAATGATTTAGATTTATTTACTTTTATTTACCTTTAATAAGCAGATGATTCCCACTGAGATCACAGGAAGTCAGTTTTAAGGAGCCCTCAGCAGCACAGAATTTCAAACATTTCTAACAGTGTTTGTTTTTGTTTGTTTTGTTTGTTTGTTTGTTTTGTTTGTTTGCTTGTTCTTTGGTACTGGAAACATTCAGTTGTTGCTGGTTGCTGTCTCACCACTACTGGTAAATATGATCTGACAAACGGTTCCCTCGCCCTGCGCCACCCTGCCCGTCAGCGATCGATGTTAGCGTCACGTTAGCTTAGCACGTTCTTCCAGCGTGCAGGTGGTGAACAGCGTGAACATCTTCTTTCGGCTGCTCCTTCTTCAGGGGTCGCCACAGTGAAGTGACTCACATGAAGACTTGGTGATTGTTTTTACACCGGATGTTCTTCCTGACACGACCACAGACCACCGAGCTACCACAGCCCTCTGTGTGGAGCAGATGGTGGCGGTCAAAGGCCTTGCTCAAGGGCTCAGAGTGGGGCAAACGAGGGTGGAGGCAGGTGTGGGCGCTTCACCTTTTCCACCCACATTTTGATGTTGATCTGGGGAGTCGAACCAGCGACCTTACAAGGACAGGCCCACCCTCTCTAACCTCCAACGAGGCAGTCCTCGTTCTCCTGTTACGTCTTTGTTCACTAACTTATCGTTTTGTTTACCTGTTTGTTTGTTCATGTTTACGTCAAACACCAGACTTAGATGAACGAGTCGTGAGCGTCAGGTCTCTGAGGCGTTTTCAAACCAAGCTGCGTTTTTCTGACGTGAGCCTGAAGGCAGCAGCAGCGTGGCCGAGCAGCGCCTGAAACTGATGGCTGTGGGTCGGGCAGTGACCTCAGGGTTGTCAGGCTGGATAAAAGGAAGTCCTGGTTAATGTGTAACCGTGGCGATGTGGCCTGGCGCGGCAGGTGGGGTGGGTGGGGGTTGGCCCGACTCACACTGATAAGGTGAGTTTTAGTGGGCGGGGTCAGCGAACAGGGAGAGACTGTAGCTTTGTTCCATACATCTCAGCAGACAACACTGAGGACAACCTTCTGAAATAATTTCTCTCTCATCCCTGAGGTTTACACGTCAGACACGAGATTTCATTCACGGTTTTTATTCTATAAAGTAAAAAACATGTGTTCATAAACCAGCGTTAGCATCGCTGCTAACGCTCCAAAAAACAGGAAACAAACGATGTGACAGGTCTCTGGATGTTCGGCTGTGGATCAGCACGAGAACAGAACGTTTTGCTGTGAGAACGGGTCGAGCGCCGAATCAGCATTCACACTTTTATTTTCATGTTTGTTGCGTGTTTCTTTTTTCATGTTTATCCACATCTGAATACTTTCAGCTATTCTGGTCATTCACACTTCAAAATGTTTAAGTCGCTCTCACGCCTTTAACGTTGGGAAATAGTTATCTTCAGCTGCTAAGTCTGTCCCTGTGGAAATACAACAATACTGAAACCTGTTCAGCAAACTAACTCTTTCTGTCTTCATCCTGTAATTGTAGCTTTTAGCTAGTGTTCTTTTAGCTTTTAGCTACTGTTTTGCTACTTTAAACCTTCAGCTGTTTTTAACTTCGTACCTGTTAGCTCTACTTATTTTAGCTAATGTTTTACTATTTTAAATATTTAGCTGTGTTTAGGTTATTTTAGGTGTTAGCTAGTAATTTCCTTTTAGCTAGTGTTTTGCTGCTTTAAACCTTTAGCTAGGTTTAACATATCTTAGCTTTTAGCTAATGTTCTACTTATTTTATTTTTTATCTAGTGTTTTGCTATTTCAAACACTTAGCTGTGTTTAGCTTTTTTAGCTGTTAACTTGTCCTCCTTCTTTTAGCTTTTAGCTAGTGTTCTTTTAGCTACTGTTTTGTTACTTTGAACCTTCAGCTGTTTTTAACTTCTTAGCTGTTAACTAGTGTTCCACTTATTTTAGCTAATGTTTTACTATTTTAAATATTTAGCTGTGTTTAGGTTATTTTATGTGTTAGCTAGTAATTTCCTTTTAGCTAGTGTTTTGCTGCTTTAAACCTTTAGCTGTGTTTAGCTGCTTTAAGCTGTTAACTTGTTCTCCTTTTAACTTTCAGCTAGATTTTTGCTACTTTAAACCTTTAGCTGTGTTTAACATATTTTAACTTTTAGCTAATGTTCTACTTATTTTATCTTTTTTCTAGTGTTTTGCTATTTTAAACACTTAACTGTGTTTAGCTTTTTTAGCTGTTAACTTGTCGTCCTTCTTTTAGCTAGTGTTAAGCTACTTTAAACCTTCAGCTGCATTTAGCATATTTTAGCTTTTAGCTTGTGCTCTACATATTTTAGCTTTTTGCTAGTCTTTTGCTACTTTAAACATTAGCTGTGTGGCTTTTTTAGCTGTTAACTTGTTCTTTTAGCATTTTGCTAGTGTTTAGCTCTTTTAAACCTTCAGCTGTGTTTAGCATCTTTTGGCTTTTAGCTAGTGTTCTACTTATTTTAGCTTTTAGCTAGTGTTTTACTATTTTAAACCTTCAGCTGTGTTTAGCCTTTTTAGCTTAGCTAATAATTTCTTTCTTTTAATTGTTAGCTAACGTTTTGCTACTTTACGTTTTTGACTAATGTTTTGCTCTTGATAGCTCTTAGCTAGTATTTAGTCTTCTTAGATTTTAGCAAATGTTCTGCTTATTTTATTTAGCTTCAAGCTATTTCTTTTGGCCATTTTTAGCTAATAGTTTGCTCCTGATTGTTTTTAGCTGGTGGTCTGCTTCTTTTATCTTTAAACTTGTTTTTTGCTATGTTTAGCTGGTGTCTTGCTCCTCATAACTTTTAGCTACTATTATTCTTTTTCTAGCCTTAGCGACTCGGTTTCAGCTTCTTCAGCCCATTTCAGCAGTCGTTCAGTTCTGCAGTAACCGCTCTTGCAGTGGAGGAAGGTTCGGCTGTTTTTATGAGTTCCAGCAGAAGTTCAGAAGCTGAAAGTTTCGCCGCAGCAGCCGTTTGGTGTTTGATTGATTTGAAATGAGAACCTCTTTCCTGTCGTGGAACTCTAACTGGGATCACAGAGAACTCTGCAGCTGAAAGGTTGCATGAAGCTGCAAATGTTAAAGGTGTCGTGCAGACAGCAGCCGAAGCCAGCACCGGGTCTGTTCCGGTCTCTGATCACATTCGGCCACCTGAACATCGAACCACCTTCAGCTTGATCACTTTATTGATTACGTGAATGAAAGGACAGAGCTGGAATGTGCGGTTGATTTGCATCGATCTCAGTCAGCCACAGGAGTTTAGCGAGCGCAGATAAGGCCCCTGATACCGTCCTAAAAGAGGGTTACCATGGCAACGAGAGTCACCTTTGACCCCAGCGTTTTAGCCTCACTTCCTCATTCTAGACGCGGAGGCATGGGGAGTGGGGGCGAGCCAGAGCAGGATTTGGTGACTCGTTGGTTTGTCTACAGCTGATGTTAGAACTGTATTAAATAATATTTAAGTTTATGTACAAATACTTCAAGAAATACACAGAGAGCTCATCAATTCAAAAACATTGTTCCCTCAAAGTCTGCTTCAGCAAACAGACTATTTCTGTCTTAAGCTACGCTTTGCTTTCAGCTACCATGCTTGATGCTACTTTTAGCTAACCTTTTGCTACTTTTAACTTGGAGCTACTAAACTGACATTTCTGCTTTTGACTAGCATTTTGCTATTTTAGCTTCTACATAGCATTTTACTTTTTTAGCTTCTACAGAGCATTTTGCTTTTTTCAGTTGGACGTTTGATATTTTTTTTAAATCTTTAAGATTTTGCTAATTTAAGGTCTTGGCTACTGTTTTGCTACTAGCTAGCCTTTCGATACTTTTTTTATCTTTCAGCTACCATTCTGCTAATTTTAGTTTTATATGACCTTTTGTTACTTTTGTGTCAGGGGAGTTGTTTTGTTGTTGTTTGTTTGTTTTTACTGTTGGCTTTCAGTTAAATTAATTACGGTTGTCTTTTAGATAAACGTTTGCTAATTTTAGCTTCTAGTTATTATTTTTGACACATATAGGTAGGCCTTTTGCTACTTTCATGTTTTAGCTAGCATTTAGCTTTTTTCAGTTAGATTTTTGCTACTTTTATATTTTAGCTCTGGGTATTTTTTTCAATTTGCAGTTTCTTTAAAACAATCCTGAATTTCAAGCCGTTGTTTTGGAGTCATTTTTGGTTTCCCCTCCGATCTAAGACGAATTAAAGCAGAAGCTAATTTAAATCAACTTTGTTATTTGAAACCTCCTGTGGTCAGAGCTCGTTTGTCCAAACCGCAGAAGATCCTCCTCCTTAAAGAGCTCGGCCCTCCCAGGCTGTTATTTTTGAGTCTTAGGTGAACAAAAGTGTGATTTGAAGACAACAATGTGGAGGAAATCCCTGGCTTTCATGGCCGGGGTGTAAAGTTTGGAGCTAAAAGCTTTAGGAGTCGGACTAATGAGGATATAAAGATATTCCTGCAGACGCACCTCCTCACTCCTCCTCCTCTGCCCTCCTCTTCCCACACAGACCTGGTTCCACCGGACTGGGTAATCAGTTACCTGCTCTATCTGACCTGTAATATCCACGTTACACACACGCGCGCACGCACACGCATGCACATAAAAAAAAAAAACCAAGGCCACATCTTCACTGAAGACAATTAATCAATGCAACAAACGTGACTTTAACTCCTTATTTTACTTATAAAGTAAATGTTTCTTTTGCCACTTTGATGTTTGCTCACAGTCCTGATATAAATCCAGTTTTAAAACATTTAATTGTGCAAATTGGAACATTTCTCTGATAAATGATATTACAGAAGCAGCACTAAAACATTTAACTTATAATTTTCAGTGGTCACTTCAGTAAATATTTGGGTACTCACTGGTAGTTAACCAGTTTAAAAATAAATCTAAATTTAAGAACATGTTGACAGAATTGGTTTAAATGCATCGACTGTGTAACATGCTGTTTTTTAAAAGTTTTATTATTTTTATTTTATTTTTTTTAAAGATGACCACCTTCAGTTTTTAAGTGCATGCTGCTACGGCAGAGTCTGGAGTAGGAATCTGAACTGAAGGGAAAAATATTTGCAGGAATCTGCTTTGGTTCTTTGTTAAAAACTGAAAACTTTAATCAGATCCAGACTGCAGCATCCAAAACCCCACACCCACCTGAACACCCTGTTCCCCCACCCCGCCCACGTCACCACACACACTTTGACCATCGCAACCCCCCCTCACCTGGTCACTGAGTCCAGCTCACACAGATGTGGGTGGAAGAGGAACAGAAAGAACTGGCTTTGTGTCAAAATCAATCTGTTGTCATTTTGTTTGTTCACTAATTCAACCCGAGTGTTGAGTTACCGGAACACGCAGCGCACCGCCAACAGACCAAACACTGAATATCATTTACTAAACGAGACGAATGTGAAGTAAAAATGGAGTTTACAGCTCTATGAAGGGGGCCGGATCTCGTGGATCGGTTACTTTCAAAGAGCTGTTCAATTTTGAACGATTAGTCACGTGGCGGGGCCAGTTCACCCCCATCACTGCTACGCCATACCAGTTTGTCTGTTTCTACTTCCTGTCCACTCAAACCCAGCTGGTCGAAGCAGATGGCCGCTCATCCTGAGCCTGTTCTGTTGGACGTTTCTTCCTGTTTAAAGGGAGTTTTTCCTTCCCACGGTCTCCTTTGTGCTTGCTCAGGATGAGAGACTGACGAAGTGAAGATTCAACACAATCTGCTTCTTAGACAGAGAACTTTAATTATCTTTTATAATGTGTGTGAATGTTTCTGTACAGTGCCCTGAGACGACTTCTCTTGTGAATTGGAGCAATAGAAATAAACTGATTTGAATTGGATATGGCTATAAATTGTGACTTATGACCATGCATCGTGACATACGGCCGCACATCGTGTCATACGGCCATGCATCATGTCGTACGGCCGTGCATTGTGACATACGGCCACGTATCGTGTTGTACAGCCGCACATCGTGTCGTACGGCCACATATCGTGAAGAACAGCCGTGCATTGTGTCGTACGGCCGCGCATCGTGTCGTACAGCCACGCATTGTGACATACAGCCGTGCATTGTGACCTACGGCCACGCATTGTGTCGTACAGCCGTGCATTGTGACCTACGGCCACACATTGTGTCGTACAGCCGTGCATTGTGACCTACGGCCACGCATTGTGTCGTACAGCCGTGCATTGTGACCTACGGCCACGTATTGTGACATACAGCCACACATCGTGTCGTACGGCTGTGCATTGTGTCGTGCGGCCACGTATCGTGTCGTATGGCCGTGCATCGTGACATATGCCACTCATTGTGTCGTACGGCCGTGAATTGTGACATATGGCCGTGAATTGTGAGATATGGCCGTGAATTGTGAGATATGGCCACACATTGTTATACGGCTGTGCATCGTGCTAAATTAGCAAAATGGTAGCTAAAGGCTAAAATGAGCAAAACTGATAAATGTTTTAATCAGCACCTCTATGGCTAAAAGATACAAAAAAAAAAAAAAACTAAATTACTACTAAAATGTGCAAAAATTGTATCTATAGCTAAAAAGGTGCTAAAAATTAGCAAGACAGTAGCTAAAAGGTAAAAGTGGCCTAAAAGATTTGAGCAAATATGCAAAAGTAGATTAAGGAGAACTGTTTTTGAAGCATTTTTATTCAGTTGCACCATTTAGCTTTATGGAGAAATATTAGCAAATAAAGTTTAATGTTATAAAAAATTATTAATACCTGTACTTAAAGTTGTAAATTATTTATTGATGATAAAATCACATATTTTGATAAATGAATGGTGAAAGTAGAATTTGTTGTTTGATTGAATAAACGTATAGAAAAAATAATAATAAACAAGAGCTTCACTGTTAATTTGCCTCCGTGTTGAACTGAATGAATGAATGAATTCTTTATGAGCGTCGGCGTGGCAACAGATATTATGAGCAGGAGCGATCTGTTCATAAAAAATGCTTGTGTGACCCAAGTTAAGCAGCTTCAGGGATGTTTTGTTGAGCCTCTCGAAGCTGCAGGTGCAAGCGGCGAGCTCTTCTAGCTCTACCTGAAGTGAAGGTCATAACGGAGGACAAGATGAACATTTCTCAGGTGACGTTCAGGTCAAAGGTGCAGAGTAAAGAGTAGTTTGAGTTCGGTCTCTTCAGTTGGTTGGGCGTTCATCGCAGCCTGGGGAGTGGATCTGCTTCCTCCTCCACATCCTTTAACTGCGCAGATGACTGTCTTTCCTCACATCCTGGAGGCCGTGCACGTGTGCGGCACAGAGAGAGAGAAAACACACAAAAGAACAACAGATCAATGGCAGCAGCTGGAATACGTGAGTCAGTGTGCAACATGATGTGGGTGTGAGGCTGCAGGAGGCTTACCATCCACAGAGCTGTTGATTTAACTAAACCTGCCTCAGCTGATCAAGGGCCTCCAGCCCTTTGAGCGCTGGGGTACGTTCATGTTGTTTCTGGAAGAAATCGACGTCTTCGTCCAGAAGTGATGCTGAGACAGAGCTTCTAGTCGCAGACGCCAAACATTTCAAAAGCTGTTTTCAACGGAGGCCCGGCAGTGAAACGTGCAAACAGCCCGAGTCTTCCTGAAGCCGTGCCCAAGGCGGCGGTGGAACTCCAGCTGATGCGCTGTTTGTTCTGCAGGCAGAGAAGGAGATCAAATTTAATGCAGTTCTGTGTAGCATATTAAATTACTGCGCTGGGAAGCACTCGCACGTTCCTTTTAAAGTCTCCTAAATAATTTGAGTCTAAAAAAAGGGGGAAAAGGAACATTTAAGTTTCAAGACATCAGCTGACAGTGCTGCTGGTTGTGTAATGTTGTGCAGCGTAACACACAGCAGGAGGCACGGAGCACGGGTTCCCAACCTCTGGGCCGAGGGCCGGTACTGGTCCGGGCTGCACACAGACAGGAAAGGCTGCTCTTATTTACAAAGAATGACGACTTCCAAGTGTGCCTCGTTCCTGCGTTTAATTCAGCTGTAGTTTAATTAGTCAGTTTTAATTCAGCCCTAGTTTAATTAGTCAGTTTTAATTCAGCCCTAGTTTAATTAGTCAGTTTTAATTCAGCCGTGGTTAATTAGTCAGTTTTAATTCAGCCGTAGTTAATTAGTCAGTTTTAATTCAGCCGTAGTTAATTAGTCAGTTTTAATTCAGCCCTAGTTCATTAGGTACAAAGGAGTGAAGTAAAAGAACGACAAGAATTCGATCTGTTCCTCGGCCCAGGACCGTGCACGGCCTTGTTCTGTAGAACGTGTTCTTGTAAAACAGATTGTGGGCTTTTATCTGTAATAAAAATGTATAGTTTACAAGAATAAATGCCTTTATTTTTACACTTCTTATAGTCTCCAGTGCAGTAATGACGTTTTTTTTTTTTTTTTTTGCACACAACATCAGTTTATTAACTGTGAAAATGTTAGTTTTATTTATTTATTTTAAAATAATACAGCAAAATCAGGAAAATAACTTTAGTTTTTAGTCTTTTTCTGTCTCATTAACAAGAAATTAAGATTAAAATTAACACCCAGATTGGGAGGACATTTGCTGTCATGATTGTTGTTGTTGTTGTTAATAAATGTTTATTTTTTAATTTGTTATTTTAACATTATGCAAGAAAAAAAATGTTGTGTTTCACATAATCTATAATAAAACTCTTAATGTGGAAAAACTTTTAAAGAAATAAACAATCAACACATTTTGTTTCGTCTTTGGGACATTATAATAAAACCTATAAAGTGAGTTAAAGCAGAGAGGATGAAACCAGAATATCTGTCTCCACCTGAACGATAATAAAGTGTTTGAGCACCTGCAGGATCACGGGTCATTAAAGCCTCGCTCAGTGACGTCACGCCGGTTTTATGGCCAACGCAACCAGAAAGGCCTGCTCTGCTCTCCAGAACAGAACTGCAGGAACAGGCTCCATTTCAGCTGCGCTGAGCTCAACCAACAGTTTCGGCTGTTCTGTCAGCTGTTTTTGAACACGCAGAGGAAAAGTTAAATTCGTACTTCAAGACAGAAACTTGCAAAACATGCCCTGAATGTGGAGGTTAATCAGCATCTCCAAGCAGAACTACAATAACAATAAAAAAAAAAAACAGGAAGTGCCGCTGGTTATAAAAGAAGAGTCACTGTTGAATCACCGAGGTCAAGAGGAAAATACTGCCCTCGAGAAATGAAAACTAAACCAAATGGTCTGATGTCAGCCGCCCCGGCGCCATAATTAACCAGCTGCTGAGATCACACGGCAATTCTAACAATAATTAAAATTATTATTATTATAAAAATAATAATAAAGAAAATGCATGTTGTGCTAAATTTATGTTTAAGAGCTGAATAAGCTTACTGAATTTTGCCGAAGCAGCTGAAAGTGAATGAAAGCTAAAAAGTTAGAGAATGGTATAACTACAAGCTAAAAGGAGCAAAATGACAGCCAAAAGGAGCAAAATGTCAGCTAAAAGCAGCAGAATGTCAGCTAAAAGGAGCAAAATGTCAGCCAAAAGGCAAAAATATCAGCCAAAAGGAGCTAAATATCAGCCAAAAGGAGCTAAATGACAGCCAAAAGGTGCAAAATGATGACTAACAGGAGCAAAATGACCATTAAAAGGAGCAAAATGTCAGGCAAAAGGAGCTAAATGTCAGCTAAAAAGTGCAAAATGTCAGCCAAAAGGAGCAAAATGTCAGCTAAGAAGCTAAATGACATCTAAAAGGAGCAAACTGTCAGCAAAGCTCTAAAAAAAAAAAAAAATAAATAAATAAAAAAAAAACAGAGCTAAACAAAATCAAGTCTAAAAGCTCAAATGAGCTCAACTGTAAATGTTCTCAAATTTCCCTCTGGGATTAATCAATCAATCAATCTATCTATCTATCTATCTATCTATCTATCTATCTATCTATCTATCTATCTATCTATCTATCT
>JARVGV010001299.1:38841247-38853687 GCA_031762435.1 Hypsolebias longignatus | reverse complement strand
GACTTAAGAACGGGTGTGCGGTGCAGCGTTAGCATACATTTTACATGTATTTCCTCGACTTATGGCAAAAAATCCGGCCTTACGAACGGGTGCAGCGCCACTCGTAATGAGTTCCGACTTTCAGCAAAATCGAGTTATGAACGGTTTGTAGGTACGGAACCCATTCGTAAGTCGAGGACTACCTGTACAGTAGTTGGGTTTTACTCCTCGTTTGTTTTCTTTGTTTTGTGATTCTCATGTTTGGTTCTGATACTTTTGTTTTCATTTGATCATTCGTTGTGTTCTGCTCATCACTTCAATCTTCCTCAGTAATTTTGCTGCTCCTGCTCACTCATCCACACCTGTTCCCCATTCCCATTAGTCTCAGCTGCAGCCACTCAGCTCATCAGAGCCTTTTCATGTCCTCTGTTCTCACTTGGTCAGTCTAGCATTGAAGTTTTTGCTGCCATGCATGTTTACTTTTTTTTTTTTTTTTATAAAGTTAAAGTTTTTATACATTTATGTATTTTTAGGTCTTTATGTTGGTCTGTATTGCTGGGTCCAACCTCTACAAACTGTGACATTATAGTATTCTGCTTCTTTTAGCTCTATCAACTGAATTTCAGTGTCTTCAGCAAAACTCAGCGTCCAGTCATCCAGCACTCAGAGTTCATACTGCATTTGTGTAGAAAATGCTGTTTCTCTTGTTATTATCATTATAATTAAAATGATTAGTATTATTGACACCTGCAGAGTCTGCTCTGAAAAGTTCAACACATTTTCTGACGTGTCTCTGTGCCGGATCAGTGGAGGAGCTGAAATGTCAAAGATGTTTTAGTTCAACTGAGCTGTAAATATTCACTCCACGGCTCCTGTCCATTTTCTCTCTGCTGCTGCAGAGCTGCTCTGCGCATCAGTCTGATCAGACGAGTTAAAATATTCAACACTGACAACCTGAGCATTGACCCGTCTCACCTTCTGTTCTGTGATCAGGTAAAACACACGAGGAGGCCGCCCCCCCCTGCCAGACCCCCCTCAATCCCACAGCGTAACCCCCAACACAGCAGCTCCACAGACGAGCAGGAGAGCCCGGAGAGGGTGGTGAGACATGCACACACACGCACGCACGCACACACACACACACACACACACATACAGGGAGTAGTGGTGAGACAGACAACAAACTCTAGCAGCAAAAAGGAAGCCTCAGCAGGAAACTGGAGCAGTTCCCATAGATCGTCTGAATCTTCTAGTTTCAGTTTCAAGTCTTTATTGTTGGTATTTATATATTATTTATGTATTTATATTATTGTCAGTCCTCTGAGTCCTTCGCTTCATAAACCACTGCTCTCTCTGTGTTTTTAATATTAATATCACATTTTCTCAGTTTAAAATCCTGAGTTTTCAATAAATCTTACTAAAATACAATGAAAAACTTTTTTACGTGTTTTGAATAAAAGTTTTGTCAGTCATAAACATATTAAAATCACATTTTTTAATTATTTGTTTTGAAATCTTTTGGTTAAAAAAATTGGAGTACGGTATTGAAAAAAATGTTCACTAGGTGATATAATTGGTCGCTTAACATACAGTACTTCTTTGAAGTATTTACCATTTCGGTGACCCAAAATTAGCTAATTAGCGAGCACAAAGCACATTTTATTTTATCTCTGGTTAAAATGATATACTGTATTTGTATATACAGTATTTTATATTAAAGGCTTAAACGTGTTAAAACTAACTTTAGCTTTCTGAAATGCTGTCACTTTATGTTTTTCACAGTTGTATTAAGGAGTTGAGAGCGACCCTGACAAGCCCAGCATCCAAACAGCACCACAAAGGTTCTGATCCGCTGAGCTCAGTGTTCAGCACATAAACAAGCTTTGGTTTCTCTTGGCTCAGCAGAACCCTCAGCTTCAGCCCTTTCATCATCCAGAGTCCACAACCAAACCAAACCCACTGGTTCAAATACTTTAACCATGTACCTGCTGAAGAGAAATCAGCCAAAATGGACAAAAACTTAAATATTTAAACATAAATTATCAATTGTAAGCTAAAATTAACAAGACAATACCTGAAATTAGCAAAACATGCAAAAATGTATCCAAACTGGTTCTAAAATGAACTAATAAGTAGTTAAAATTAACAAAACAAATCATTAAAACAGATGTTAAATTTAACAAAACAGCAGCTGAAATTAGAAAATACAATGCTATAGCTAAAATTTGCTCAATTGTGGCTCAAAGTAATTGAACAAGCAAAATGTAAAATAACTTAAAATATGATAAAATTAATACAGCAGCTAAAATTTTCTAAATAAATGGCAAAAATTATAAAACAGGTCCTACAATTAGACTGAAGGTAAAATATGCTTACTGTATAACTAAAACTAGAGAAATTGCATTTCCTGCAAAAATGCAGTGTGAATGCTTATTGTAGAAGAATTTGCTGACAAACAACTGAAATTAGCTAAAAACATGGTGAAATATAGCTGAAATGGAAGAACAAGCCTAAATTACAAAAAAAGCAGTAAGAAAACATATTTGTTGAATCAGGTTTAAATAAACAGAAATTAACACAAAATTTAGGAAAAAAAAGTTTTTTTTAAGGCTGAAATTATGAAAAAATATATAAAAATAGCTGAAAAGGCAAAAAGAAACAAACTATACCAGAAGGAAGCAGAAAGACCTGAAATGAACTAAAAATGTAGAATTAGCTGAAAAATCTAAAATGAGCATTAAAAACAGCTAAATAGTAGCTGAAATAACTCTAGCAAAAATAAGCTGAAAGGGGCATAACTCATCAGAAGAAAAAATGTTGACAGCATTAGAAACATATCTCCACTCTCCTTGTTGCTGTTACAGCCGTAGCTAATTCCCCGTTTGGACGCATCGTCAGTGGTTTTAGACTTTGTTGTTGTTGTTGTTGTTGTGTCATCGTTGTGTCATCGTCCTCCATGGCAGATTGCTTCCTAAAGCTTCTTGTGTTTTGTTTTGTCTGCAGGAGCAGAAGGAGAAACTTCATGCGGAGCTGAAGCAGGTGTTGAGTCAGAAAAGACGTTGTCTGAGAGCTTCCTCCTGCCAGCTGGCACAAGCAGAGATGGACTCAGAGGCAGCAGAGGAGCAGGCGGTACGCAGCAAACAATTAGCACCTTTTAACCTCCTTCTGTAGAGTTGACTCAGTTTATGGTCACTCAGTATTTGATGCCTTCACGAAGACAAACTGGTCTTCACAAGATCCAGCTTCAGTTGACGTTTTTCCCATTTCTGAGTCGTCTGTGAGTTGTTTTCTTTGGTCGGCCTCCAGAAAAGTGACTGTCGTTCCAGAATCGACTGATCTTTGTGACAGATTGATGGACACAATGGATTCAGAAGTAAAGTGCACAGTAACGAGTGAACAATAAAATCTGAAAACACTCGGGCAAGTTGAGCAGTGCCTCTGCTTGTAACAAAGTTCATCCTCTGCTTGTACCATTAAAACCAAAAAAAATAATAAAACTAAATTTACAAAAACAGTTTTTTTAATCATACTGGGTTAAATTGTTCCTATGACCAAAAAATAAATCAATAAATAAAATAAAAGCTCAGAAAATTATGATAATTAAGATCTAATCTATGTGAAACAAAACAAAGTTATTTCTGCATCCGAGGAGCTGACAGTTGTGTTTGTGTGTCTCAGAGGGTGGAGGAGGCCTCCAAGGCAGTGGAAATCATGGTGGAGACGGAGGCAGAGGTTGGCGCCAGCGGCTACAGCGTGATGGGTGGAGGAGAGCGGGGGATCTTTGTTAAAGATGTCCTCAAAGACTCTCCAGCTGCCAAACACCTGAGTCTGCAACAAGGTACCTGCAGCCACTCCTCGCTCCCTTCAGGAAGCTGCTCCCTGTCGGCTTCATGGCAAAATCAAAAGATGACACGTTTTCATCAGCGATCAGCAGCACAGCTCAGTCCTTTCATTTTATCAGAAGGTTTCATCAACGATCAGCAGCACAGCTCAGTCCTTTCATTTTATCAGAAGGTTTCATCAGCGATCAGCAGCACAGCTCAGTCCTTTCATTTTATCAGAAGGTTTCATCAGCGATCAGCAGCACAGCTCAGTCCTTGTGGGTGTCAGTTTTTTTAATGTTATCAACATTGAGTTATTTGGTGATTACTTTGACTCCAACCTGTGTAGTATTTCACAACATTACCTCTGCATGCACGTCTGTACTTCAACAATCTTAGGAACACAAGCTGAGATCAATTTGGCACAAGCGTGAATTAATTTTTGTCCTCTGTGTGAAGGCGATCAGCTGCTGAGTGCTAAGGTCTTCTTCGACAACGTGAAGTACGAAGACGCTCTCAGGATCCTTCAGTGTGCGGAGCCCTACAAGGTCAGCTTCCAGCTGAAGAGGACCGTCCCTAAAGATGAGGTCGGCGTGCGACCAAGAGTGCCAAGTGTGGAGATCAAAAACCCCAAAGTCAAGATAGCCAAAATGGTAATCAATATTTTATGATGACTTTGTCTTGCTTTTGTTGTTTTTATTTATTTGATGAGCTCTTATGAACAGTTTGTGGGACTTTAAAAAAAAAATTTTTTTTTCACTTAAAATTCTGACTGCTCCCTGAAAGCGTATCTGCTTCATGTGGATAAGTTCAAGTGATGACAGGATGGAGCAAGAAATAGACCACAGAATAAGATCCTCGTCTGCAGTAATGAGTGTGTTGATCTGGTCTGTTGTGGTGAAAAGTGTTGAGTCAAAAGGCAAAGCTTTCAATTTACTGGTCTGTCTTTTCATGGCTGAATGGATGTCTAAAATAATGAAACCCTACACAAACAGCTGAGATGTGCTTCCTCCTTAGGGTGGCTATGATCAGCCTTAGAAATAGGGGCAAGGACCTCCATCATTTGGGGGAGCTCAGAATAGAGCTGCTGCTTCTCTGCATCAAAAAGCATCAATGGAGGTGATTCAGGTATTTGATTTAGGATGTCTCCTGGACACCTTCCTTTAGAGGTTTTTCAGGCACATTCTAACAGGAAGAGACTCAGTGAAAGACTCAGGACTTGCTGGAGGAATCGTGTATCTTTTCTGGACTGGGAACACATTGGAATCCACCATGAGGAGGTGGAGAGTGTCACTGGGGTTAAGGTGTCTGGGTTTTTCTTCTGGACCTGTTGCCTCCATCACCCAACCATAGATGATAGAAGATGGATGGATAGAATGAAAAGTCAGATATGCATAAATTAACACGCATGCACCATCAGAATCCCAAAAGGACTAGTCAACTTTCTTTAAATGTTGTTGACTGACCATTAAAATGTTTCCTGTTCGTGTGTTTCTGTTGTAGAGTGTGAAGGGCACAAAACCGTTCAAGGCCCTTAAGAAAAGAGGTGGTCGTTTTGGTCTGAAGAGGTTGAAAGAGAAGCAGAGAGAGGAGCTGGTAATTGAAGGAACTCCTCCACGACTGGAAATGGGTGGCGTGGATGTGGATATTTCACGTCCAAAAATCAAACAGAGGAAGAGCAGGACGTTCGAAGAAGACGTCCGAGGAACAGCAAGCGTAGCGAAGGCAGAAAAAAGGATCAGGTTGGTCTTCTTTGGGTTCTGTCTCTTTTAATTTCTAAAGCTTTCCTCTAAATAAAAATATACCATGTAATGTTACAGTATTGTTTTTGTGTATTTTACTGTTCCAGATTTCCTCACATGAAAGTCAAGAAATACACAAGAGCAACGACAGAAGGGAAAGTGGAAACAGGGCAACTAGAAGGACATGTAAACATCCCTCCATCCAAAATACCTGAAGCTAAAGTGAAAACCACAGGAAAAGGATACAAGTTTGGGATGACATTTCCTAAAACTAAACACACAAAGTCAGATCCTTATTTGGAAAGTGGATCTGTGGAGCCGAAGCCTCCAGATGTAAGCCTCCAGACACCATCTGTGGAGTTCAGTGTGTCGCCCAGTAAAGACAAGGATGTGGAGAAGAGAGGCTTAAAGTTTTATCCCCCAAATGTAGAGTTTGCACTTCCTTTAGCAAAACCTGACGTGTCCTTGCCAAAAGTGAAAGGATCAGCAGGAATTAAAGCTCCCAAAGTTGATGTAAAAGGAGAAGCCGATGCAGCTGACGGGAAGATTAATGTGGAAGGCGGCATGGGAGATGCAAAACTCAGAATGCCTAAATTGAAACTTCCCAAAGTTAGATTGTCACGTCATTCGGATGAGATTGATGGTGAAATAAAGGTAAAGACTGAGGGGATGAAAATACCTCATGTTGATGTAAAAACAAAAGGAGATGGTGAAATTAGGCTTCCTGAAACACAACTAACCAAACCAAATGTAAAAGGTGAAGTTGGTTCTTTTGAACGCCCATCAGTTGATGCTTCTTTGCCCAAAGTTAAGCTTGGCACTGATGGTTCTCTCCAAAGTCATGAAGGAGCAGTGAAGACAGAAGTGAAGATGCCTACTATTGATATCTCTGTGCCAGAGGTGGATCTGGAATTTGATACAGGACAAAGACTTCCAGATGAAGTGGAGGGCACCATAAAAGGAGGTAAAATCTCCATGCCAAAGGTTGACATCTCTTTACCAAAAATGGGATCTCCTGGTGCAGATATTAAATGTCCAGATGGAGAAGGAGAGTTTAGTCCACCTTCTGTTGACATCTCCGTCCCAATGGTGAAATCAGACGTGGACATGGATTATTACGTTGGTGGAGATGGAAAGTTCAAAATGCCTGAATTTGACATAACTCTCCCAAAACTAAAGCCATCAGAGCAAGAAGTAGAAGGGGGTTTCAAATTACCCAAAGTGGACATAATTCTTCCCAATTACCAAAGTGATCATGCAGGAGAAGGAAAGTTTCAGCTACCATCAATTGATTTGGAAGTTGACACTAAAGGTGGTAAATTCAAAAAACCTCTCATCTCACTGCCTAAAGGTAAAATAAAGGGAGATGTTGAAATGGATGGAAGTGCTGAAAAGAGTGGAGATTTCAAAATGCCTTCAGTCAACATCACACCACCTGAGATTGGAACAGCTGAGGTTGATTTACAAAAACAAAAGATTCAGGGAGAGAAAATTAAAGTACCTTCAGTAGGCATTTCTCTTCCAAATCCAAAAGGTGAGGTCAATTTTTGGGGGGAAATTGAAGGAGGTGTGAACATTCAAGGACCAAAAGTCAAAGGTGGGAAGTTTGAGATGCCCCAAATTGATCTCTCGCTTCCTAAAGGAAAAGACCATGGAAATAGTGGTATTGACATTCATCTTCCTTCAGTTGACATTTTATGTCCCAAAGTTAAAACAGAAGGTGTTGATGTGGACATTCAAGGACCTAACATCAAGAGTGATGTATCACTTCCTAAAATAAAGGCTCCAGAGGTAGATGTCAACGTCAAGGGTCCAGAGATTGAGGGGCCTCAGGTTGACCTACCATCTGTTGATATTTCACTCCCCAAAGGTAAAGTTGAGGGCAGTGTTGATCTTGAGGGTCCTGAAGTAAAGGGTGGAAAGTTTAAGATGCCAAAAATTGATGTGTCTTTACCAAAGGTTAACCTCCCAGAAGGTGACTTGACGATAAAAGGCCCAGACATCAAAACAGGGAAGATCACAATGCCAGATATTGATTTGTCACTTCCAAAAGGAAAAGTAAAAAGTGGAATCGAAGCTGAAGGACATGGTGCCAAAGGAGGCAAATTCCACATGCCCTCAATTGACATAACTCTTCCTAAAATGAAGACTAAGGGACCTGAGATCGATGTTGAGGGCCCTGAGATTGAGGGGATTGACGTAAACATGCCTTCTCTTGATGTTTCTCTGCCTAAAATAAAGTCACCAGAGCTAGATATCAATCTTGAAGGACCTGATCTCAAAGGAGAAACTGTCAAAATCCCAAGGGTTGATGTTTCACTTCCCAAAGGTACAATAGAGGGTGGCATAAATGTTGAAGGCCCTGATGTGAAAGGAGGAAAATTCAAGATGCCAAAGTTTGATGTTTCTCTACCACATGTCAGTGTCCCAAAACTTGAAGGACCAGACATGAAAGGAAAAATTGAAATGCCAACTGTTGACATTTCTCTCCCAAAAGCAAAGGCAGGTGTGGAAATTGATGCTGATATTGGGAAAGGCAGCAAGTTTCATCTTCCTTCAGTTGACTTTTCACTTCCTAAAATCAAAACAAAAGGTGTTGATGTGGACATTCAGGGACCCAACATCAAGGGTGATGTGTCACTTCCTAAAGTAAAGGCTCCAGAGGTAGATGTCAACCTCAAAGGCCCTGAGGTTGGAGGGCCTCAGGTTGACATACCATCTGTGTATATTTCACTCCCCAAAGGAAAGGTTGAGGGAGATTTTGATGTTGAGGGTCCTGACGTAAATGGTGCTAAGTTTAAAATGCCAAAAATTGATGTGTCTTTACCAAAGATGAGTTTCCCAGAAGGTGCTTTGAAGATAAAAGGCCCAGACATCAAAACAGAGAAGACTGCAATGCCAGATATTGATTTGTCATTTCCCAAAGGTAAAGCCAAAGGACAAATTGAAGTTGAAGGTCATGTTGGGAAAGAAGGTGAATTTCATATGGCTTCTGTCCCTTTTAAGGCAAAAGGAGCAGAGGTTGACATACATAGTCCACAAACTTCCATTGATTTCAAGGGTACAGATGTGAAAGGTAGCAAATTCAAAATGCCAAAAGTTGCCATTTCACTTCCAAAGGCAACCCTGCCTGAATGTGATGTTCAAGTGAAAGGGCCACAAATTAAAGGAGGGCAGATTGATGTACCTGCTGCTGATGTATCATTTCCAGAGGGAAATTTTGAGGAATATATCAATATTAAAGGTCCATCAGGAATGGGAAAGTTTGAAATGCCAAAAGTTGATGTTGATAAAAAAGGTGGGAAGCTCCAGATTCCATCTCTTGATATAAATCTTCCCAAATTAGACCTAGATCTCAGCCTTCCTTCTGGCTCAAAAGATAAAATGTTAAAAATGGAGGGTGGTGGCCCCGATGCCTCTGGAGATTGGGAGATGTCAGACATCAAAGGTGATATCAAACCAGCCAAGTTGAAAGTTAAGTGTGAAGACCTAAACACAGGGGGTGTAGAAGGTTCAGGTGCATCCCTAAAATTTCCCTCAGTCAAACTACCAACAGTTGACATCTCAGCTCCAAAAATGGACTTGGATTTTGCCCTCACTAAACCTAAAGGTGATGATGTAGAACTTGAGCTTTTGAAAGCAGAGGGAGGAAGGCCTTCTTCAGGGGGCAGCTTTGAGCTACCTGATGTCTCACTCAAAGTCCCTAGCTTCTCTCTGCCCAGAATTGGTAGAAAGTCAAAGAATCGTGATTTGGAGATAGCAGGACCCAAAGGAGATGTTTCCCTTAATCCACCAAGTGTGGAAGGAGAGATTAGGGCACCATCAGTAGAGTTTGATAGAGATGGAAAAGTCAAAGTGAAGAAAATGAAAATGCCTTCATTTGGAATTTTCAAGAAGGATGCAGATGTATCTGTATCTTGTCCTGATGTTGATGTTAAAATGAAAAGTGGGACAACTGACATTCCTAAGGTAGATTTCAATACTGAGGGCCGAAAAGGGAAAGCAAAACATAAAGTGAAGTTCCCAAAGTTCAAAATCTTATCACCAAAAATTCAGCTTCCAGATGGAGAACTTGAAGTTCACGCCAAAGGCAAGACGCCATCTGTTGAGCTGTCACCACCAGAAGCTAAAATACCAGAGACAATGGTTCTTCTCCCCAAAACAGAAGTTGATTTTTCAGATGCAGACATTAAAAGTTATGAAGGAAACCTCAAAATGCCTACAATTGATGTTTCCATCCCCAAAGTGGACCTGGATATATCCCTGCCAAAAGAAAAGCCGCCCATAGTTGAAGGCCCTGATGTGGAACTTAAAGGAGGCGAAGGAAAATTTAAAATGCCCCAAATTACAATGCCAAAAGTGGATATTACACTTCCCAAAGGAAAATCTAAAGATTTCCATGCACCAAGTGTTGAAATAGAGGGTGAAGGAGACAAGTTTAAAATGCCCTATGTTAAAATGCCCACTGTTGATATAACAATACCAAAACCCAAGGCTGTCAGCATGCCCTCTGTTGATATTTCACTTTCCAAAGGAAGTGTTGAAGGTCAAAATGTTGAAACAGAGGGAACTTATGGAGAGAAATTCAAACTCCCTCATTGGAAAATGCCAGATGTTGATATTTCTCTGCCCAAAGGGCATTTTGAAGCTCCAGATTTGGAGATCAAAGGAGAAGGTGGAAAATTCAAGATGCCGCACATCACTATGCCCTCTGTTGATATTTCACTCCCCAAAGCAAAAGTTGAAGGTCCTGAAGTTGAGAGAGATGGAAGCGAGAAAGTCAAAATACCATACATGAAAATTCCCACAGTCGACACATCAACACCAAAAGAAAAGACTGCTGATCCAGATGCTGAAATTAAAGGAAATGTGGGAGGAAAATTCAAGCGGCCTCACATGAAAGTGCCAAATGTTGACATCTCTCTACCCAAAGAAAAATCCAAAAGAAATAAAGGAATGGACGTAACAGTTGAGGGAGAGGGCAACCTATCAACAATTCCCTCAGTAGATCTTTCATTACCAGAAGTCAAGACTGAAGATCTTAACATTGAACTTAAGGGTGAAGGGGGAATGTTCAAGATGCCAAAAGTTAATATATCTCTTCCTAAAGGTAAAGGTAAAGATAATGAAGTGCCTGCTCTGGAAATGGGACTCACAGGTCCAGATGTTGAACTTCAAAAGGGGAAAATTTCATGGCAAAAAGATAAATCATCTGAGATTGACTTACCCACTGGGAAGGCAGAAGGTAAACTTAAAGTACAACAAAAGGGTACACTAGGTTTGGACACAGAAGCTTATAAAGAAGCTGATTTGCATGTGGAGTGTGAACACAAAGGTCTGAAACTGAAAGTTCCAACAATAAATGTAAAAGGTCCACAAGGAGACTTGGAGCTTGATGTACGATTGCACAGAGGAGAAGGGAAGAAGGACAAGACAAAAGTTGAATCACCTGGTTTGGATCTGAACACCGCAGGAACTAGCGGCAAAGTTAAGGAACCCAAAGTCAAAGGAAAAAAGTTCAAGATTGGCTTGCTGAAAAAGAAAACTGGTGGAAACGTAACAGTAGATGTAAAACCAACTGGTGAAAGCACATTAGACAACAAAGTCCAACACACTGGGCTGCCGGATGACAATAAACAGATTAACATCCCAACAGCAGAGGTTACACTACCAAGTGTTGGTTTAAAAACAGAAACAAGGGGAGATACTGGGGGCTCGTCTTTCAGAAAGGAAATCAAAGTTCCCAGAATACCAGACATAGAGTTTGATATTGGTGCATCACAAGATGAAGAAGATGACAAAACAGAAATGAACAAAAAAGTCAAGATCCCTAAATTTGGTGTTCCTTTGCCCTCCCTTACTTCTCCTGAAAGAACAGCAAATATCTATGGAGCAGAAGTGCAATACGAAGGTCCTAAGATGCCCAGAGTAAAGAAAGCTGTCTTTGTCCTGGTAAAGCCTGATGAACCTGATGAGCCAGCTGTGAGTGCAAGTGTCCCAAAAGCAGAGATGACATCTGAAATTAAAACAGAGGATTGCAAAGGGAAGATACCCAAAATCAAAATGAAGCCAGGCTTTGGGAAATTCAAAGATAAAACAGCAGCAGTTGGTGAAGGAGGGGAAGAAGAGGAAGAGGAAACGTCAAATGGGGAAAAATTTAAAATGCCTAAAGTTTCATTTTCTTCTGGCGAATCGGGGTCGTTTGATGTCACGCTAAAGGAAGACCGTTCAAGTCTCAACGGAGAAAAAAATGCAAGTCCTCATAAAAGCTCCAGGGATGATAAAGGGAAATTCAGTGGAAAAATCAAGCTTCCCAAGGTGGAGCTCACCAGTCCATACAGCAAGATGGCTGCAGGGGCAGAGAGTGCAGGAACACCAGGTAAAATAGGAAAGGATTCCTCACCCAAAGAAGTTAGGGGAGATAGAACATCAGGTGAAATGTTCTTCATGAGTGATGCACCGGGGACTTCGACACATGTGGTGTCATCTCATGCCAGAACAGAAATGCTAGACAGGGAGAGCTCAGAGTCTCCAGTTGGATTTGAGTTCAGCTCAACAAAGATTCAGACCTGGAGGGAGATGGAGAGCCGAGGCAAAGAGGCTGAAGAAAGGGATTCTTCGTCCTGGTTTAAAGTACCGAAGATAACGCTGAAGCCCCACACCTCTGGTAAGAACAAATGACCTTCAAGCCGCTTTAACAAGGTTCATTAATTCTTGTGTACAATCCCAGTTTCTGCATGTTGTGTAAAATCTAAGAAAAACAGAACACATTACCATTCAAGTTTCATGAATCCATATTCGACACTCAGACAATAATTCTGAGTGCCACAATGCCGAACAGGACAAGGGCTGGTGGTGTGTGTGTGTGTGTGTGTGTGGGGGGGGGGGGGGGGGGCAT
>JARVGV010001299.1:38785338-38800813 GCA_031762435.1 Hypsolebias longignatus | reverse complement strand
GTTGTTGTTTGTATAACAACCAATTCAGTTTTGGTCAAAGCTTGAAAGAGCCGCTGCAGAGGGACCAAAGAGCCGCAGGTTGCAGACCCCTGGTCTAATGTGTAAATTTACACACTTGAAAAAATACTCATAAAAGTACAAGTACTCCAAAAAATCTGCTTAATTACAGTAATGTGAGTACAGTATTTATAATTCATTACTTCCACCCCTGGTGACGACTTGGTTTTAAAGGTATAACTCCACAGGATGCTCCATTTTATTATCATCCTGTGTCTGCAGTCAGATGCAAATCCTGTCGTGGAGCTGAACAACCGCAGCCTTTGTGCTGCGTCTATTTACAGCGCAGAGTTGGTTCCAGTTTGAGGAACTCGATGGGTTTTGATGCCGTGGAGTCGAATGCTGAAGCAGAAGGAAAACAGGCGGTCAGATGACTGAAGTGAGAGGAAACAAACCACTTGACTGTTGAAAGTGAAACAAACTGTAAAGCTGCTCTGCACTGTGTTTGGACCTGCTGCTTTAATTCTCAGCTCTTTGACGTTCTCGGCTCTGACAAATGAATTCAGGATGCTAAAATGTTTTTATGGCTGCAGGGACGTGTGACCACTGACTAAGACTTTAAAAAAAAAGTTTATCTTGGGTAAATATTGAACTCTTCAGGCCGACCCGGCGGACCTGAACATATGTTCAACAAAGGAAACTTCTCTCTGATTGGCTGAGAGCAAACGGAAACGTCTCAAACTGAATCAGTCTGTGATGTTGGCATCATTTAAATAGCTGAAAAATAATATTATTTCTGCTGTTGGTTGTGTAAAGGATGTGCAGTTTTTCTTATAGATGACCCTGAACATCCATAACTGCAGCAAAGTCGTTAACGGTTGGTGGAAGAAGCTTCAGAGTTTGAAGCTACACGGTGAAAGTGAAGTCTGTTTGGAGGCTCAGGTCTGTTTCTGTTCTCCTCCTCATCCTTTGTTCAATCCTTGTTTTTCTGGACCGTGCGTCGGTCACGAGCGCACCCGTTCCACCTGTTTCAAACTGACTGCGTCTGAAGGATGCAGGTGGAGCTAAACGGATGTCCACGTCCATCGTCCTGCTGCTGTGGGGACACATTTTACACCGAGGGGACAAATGTTAGGAGCGTCTGAGGTAATTCTCATGCACGTGTTTGGTTGTGCAGAATGCTGTGACCTTTATGAAGGTTTGACCTTCTGGATAAATAAGCACATGACGTCTCCACCATCATTGACACCTCAGCTAGTGATCAACACAGCCTTAGAAAAACAAGCCCAGGATGTCGATGGGTCACAGTCCGGCTTGTGATCGCGGCGGTGACTCTCGTCAGATTAAAACTGGCTAAGCTGCCAAAAGGAATCCAGCTGATTTTTATTTATTTATTTTTTTACTTTAAGATTAAAAGTTATTTGTAGTTTTCTCCTGGCTCTAAGCAGGAAAACGTTGGTTTTGTGGGGAATCTTTGTTCTTTAAACAAAATAATATTCATGGGAGCTTTATATAAATAATTAATTTCAACACAGTTGAGGATCATTCCTTGAAACAAGTGCGTCCTGTCAGTTTGTCTGACATCATCTTGAAACCTGTGAACAAAGTGTTGGTGCTTGAAGTATGAAAGACTCTTAATGTCTATAAAAGTGTGTTTAAGGTTAATTAGCTGTGGCAGCCATCTTGACTTGGGCTGACTCCAACATGGCGATAATAATTACTGCGAGAGTTTTGTTGAATTTTGTCCAGTGCCTCGTGAGATATTTTGCTGACAGACGATCAGGATTAATTCTACCAGTTAATGCCAATCTATTAAGCCTAGATGGGAAGTATTTTGGTCAGTGTGTTGGACTCAGGTTTCTGTAAGTCTTGTGAGCAGAGGGAAGCATGAAGCGCTTAAAACCTCCTGGTGTTCGGCTGCACTGGTTCTGGGCTCTGATCAAACCCACTGGACCAACTGCCAAAAGTACCAGTACCTGCTTTTCTCTTCAGGTTTGAGCAGACGTGGGCCTCATATGGCCCGAGGTCCAAAAGTGGCTTTTGGACAATCTCCATCTGGCCCCCAATATTACACATACTAATTCTTCTTAACTGGAAAAAAAACTCAACAACTTTTAAATACGTTTATAAACTCCTGCATTCCATCATTGAAACTTCAGGAAGTCTAAATTAAACATTTTGGGCAAATACATGTAAAACCTTTGACTAAATTTAAGTCATGGTGTTTTCAGACCTTTACTGAACCTTAAACACTCCAAAAAGCAAACATGTTAGTTTGTTTAGCATAATTAAGCTAATATATACTGTATATATTGTCATAAGGGGCAGGACCACATCATCTGCAAAGAGCAGAGATGGAATCCTGAGGCCACCGAACTGGACTATCTCCGCTCCCTGGCTGCACCAAGAACTTCTGTCCATAAAAGTTAGAACAGAATCTGTGACAACGGGCAGCCCTGGAGGAGTCCAACTCCCACCCTGAAGGGGTTCGACTTACTACCGGCAATGCAAACCAAACTCTAGTACTGCTTGTATAGGGACTGAACAGCCGGTAGCAATGGGCCCCCAATCCCATTCTCACGGAGCACTAAACCCCCCACCCCACACACACAGTGTACCTCTAGGAACACGGTCAAAAGCCTTCTCCAAGTCCACAAAACACAAGTAGACTGGATGAGCAAACTCCCATATGACCCTTCGAGGACCCTGGTGAGGGTAAAGAGCTGGTTCAGTGTTCCACGGCCAGGATGGAGTCCGCGTAGTTTCTCCTGGATCTGAGGTTCGACCATTGATCGGACTCGCTTCTCAAGTACCCTTGAATAGACCTTACTAGGGAGGCTAAGGAAAGTGATGCCCCTATAAATGGAGCACACCCTCTGGTACCCCTTTTTTTTGAAGAGGAGAACCCCCTGCCAATCCAGTGGCACTGCCCCCAATGTTCACTCGATGTTGCAAAGGCGTGTCAACCAAGACAGCCCCACAACATCCAACACAACATCCTAGGGCATCCTGGTGCCAAGTGCACTTATGGGCACCCATATGTTCGGACATGGTGTTTGTGATGGACAAACTAAGAGCAGAACATCATTCAGGTTCAGATCAGATATTCCATTCCTCCCAATCATGCCACTCCAGGTCACACTGTCATAACCCACATGGGCATAGAAGTCCCCCAGCAGAATAAAGGAGTCCCCAGCTGGCGCACCTTCCAGCACCTCCGCCAGGGACTCCCAAGAAGGCCAGATTCTCTGAACTGCCATCTGGAGCATAGGCACAAACAACAGTCAGAGCCCGCCCCCACACCCGAAGGCGCAGGGAAGCTGCACCCTCTCATCTACCGGGGAAACCTCCAACACACAGGCATCAAGTCGTGGGGCCAAAAGTAGACCCACACCAGTTCGGTGCCTCTCACTAAGGGTAACTGGTGTTTTGAACTGCGTTCTACTTAATGACATTTTATACACATGTGTGAAGCGTGTCTTGTGTTGCTGTCCTCAGGGTACGGTCACCCCGCTCCTCTGTCCGACGCGGGGAAAGCCTTCTCCATCATCTACGCCCTGATCGGCGTTCCCTTCACCATGCTGGTGCTGACCGCCTGCGTGCAGCGGGTCATGCACCCCCTGGTCCTGTCTCCCATCGGCCTCCTGCAGCGCTCGGGCATGAAGCCTCGGCCCGCCACCGTGCTGCACTTCCTGCTGCTGCTGGTTCTGGTGGTGCTCTGCTTCTTCATGGTGCCGGCGGCCGTGTTCAGCGTGGTGGAGGTGTCTTGGACGTTCTTGGACGGCATCTACTTTTGTTTCATCTCCCTGTGCACCATCGGACTGGGGGACTTTGTTCCTGCATCTCAGCCGGGCCAGAAGTACCGAGCTCTGTATCAGGTCGCTGTGATGGGTGAGTTGAACTCTTATATCCTTTATCCATGTCTGCTCACCTGACTCGAGGTGAGATCACGCTTCTCATGAACAGTTTCCTGTTTGATCGGTTCAGATTTTGCGTTCTCGCGGAAATGGCAAATGTTTCGAGTTTTCTTTAACTTCACTAAAATTACCTTTTAATTCGGTGATTGTACTGCAGACATGTTTATTTTTTAATCCCACGGGCGTTTATAGATGATTTCAAGTTAAATGTGTTTAAGTTTTCATATACAGTAATTTGTTCTCATTAGTGTAAGTCTGCGGGACCTTTTGTTTTCTGTGCAGTACCTGTTTGGTCAAAAGGTGTTGCCTCATTAAGGAAGCGAACGCTCGGATCAGTGCTGTTTACTGAGCTCAAGCTTAACAAAGAAGCTTTTATTCTTGGCTTGGCTTTTAAACTTGTCAAAAACTAAATACTCGATGGTAAAATCTTAATATTCTTAGAAGTTCCTACAAATAATAATTAAATGGTCTGGGAAGTTAAAAAAAAGCCCATAAGCCTGTGAATAAACTAATCAGTCCAGTAAATCTGAAATTAGTGTCCAGAGGAGAGCAGGTTCAGGTGAATACGTCACAGTTACAGGTGAAGAGAGTCCAAGGCTTTCAGGTAGAGTCAGAGCTGAAGGCAGAGCGGTGGTCAGGTGGTCTCTGGTGTCTCTGTGCAGAACGTCTTCGTCCTCACCTCCCGTGTGAGAAGTAGCACCTCGCGGCTCCAACCCTCTTTCACTTCATCTGCACCTTTTTATGAAAACGAACCTCGTCTCGTTCACGTGGCACATTCCAGGTTACGCTGGCCTCACGTGGCTTTTAACGCCGAGTCCGCGTTGACTCTTTGGCTTTCCTGATTTTTTTTATTCTTCTGCACGTCTTTTTAAAAAATCTAAATACTTCTGCAGACTTTGAGTGATTTCAGCCGTTCATAAATCAAACTGATGGGAGTTTAGGTGTTTGTAATTTTTATACTTTTCTAAAATATTTAACTTTATTTACAGATACAGTAGTCCCTCGTTACCTCATGGTTTGTTTATTGCGGTCTCGCTCTATCGTGGTTTTTCAAAATAAGATTGGACATGACACGCAATTGGCTGATTGATGTGTGAGCCGCACGATAGGCATGGCATTTTTATTTTAAATAAATTACTTAAAATTGTTTAGCACCTGCTGCAACTTTGTGCAGCCCAGAGCTGCAGGATAAACTTCCTGCTGCAGCTGATCAGCTGTTCTGCTACAGAACTGAGAAGTGGGCGTGGCCAAGAGCGCTTGCTAGTGGCTGAGAGCAGCGGAGGCAGGGAGCTGAAATCATGACATTATGCACTTTTTTAGTGCATTTAAGAGTTTAGAAACATTGTTTAGAATATTGCAAGAGTGTGGGAAGGGCTTTAAATGCCTTATTTTAAAAAAGCATTAAAAAAAAACTATTTACTACTTGTACTATTCCTACTTCGTGGTTTTACAGCTCCCCCACGATAATTGAGGGACTACTCTATATTCTCCATAGAAACGCATAGATCTCTTAATCCTCTTAAAAACATTAAATTTAAAATGCCTTCTGGTTCAGCCTCTCTGTCTGTAAACTTTCTCTTGTCCGAACCACACTTCTCATCCCCCCAGCTCCAAGGTCAAGGTCACAAATCAAGGTCAACGTTTAATAATAAAGTATTTGCTTGTCCGGACCGTTGCTGTAGATCGCTGTAAAACAGTTTGTCTACTCTTGTCTTTTTTAGCTACTTTTAGTTTTAAGCTGTCGTTCTACTTTTAGTTTTTTTTTTTGCTGTGTTTAGCTTTAGCGACTTGGTTCCATTTCCTTCAGAAAATATTTTCAGCTGTTCGGCGCTCACAATTAGGTTTTTCGTTTTAAACTAATAAACAGATGGAACAGGTTTTTTGAACTAGTTTCTCTCTGTAATATTTTTCTGTTGTTTGTAATTAACTTTCCAATCACAGATCCGTATAAATAAAGTTTAAAAACATGGATTTAAACGTAGAAACTTAAAATTCTGCCGGCCTCTGGTCTCCATCTTTGTGTGACTCATTTACAAAGAACTAATTTGTTTTAAAATCACAAAATGAATAAATCACAATCGTTCCACCCGTACATTAGTTCTGCTTTTTACTGTTAGAAGTTTGGCGACATCTTCTAAATCGTTAAACGTCTTTCTTGTCATTTTAGGTGTTTTTTTATTAACCTGCAAACAGAAACGTGCACTAATATCCACACACTTGTAGATGAATAATCTCAGGTATTTTAATCTAGATTATATGGCCTAAAAAAGTGAAGTCGGTCATCTGGACAGATTTTACTACAGAGTGATGAAACACTAAAACTTGAACTTAATCTTTTTAAATTTTCTCTTGAGTTTGACCTTTGACCTCTAAGAGAATGAAATGATGTCTGCTGTGAATATTCAACTTTATTTGTAGAAAACTGAGGTTCTAAATCTGGAGTGTTAAAAACAAAACTTGTGCAATGTTGACACTAGAAGCTGTGACTGGTCATGTGAAGCCCTTAAAGTGCTGGATCAGGATCCGTCTGCGCAGCTGCGTGTTCCTGCTGATGCTGTTTGAACAGTCGAAGCGTCTGAACTCATCAGCTGCTCCGCAGACACAACAATCTGAAGGAGTAAAGTCCTACAAGCGAGTCATTCACGAGGGAATCTGTTTTGAGATAGTGTCTCCTTTAACCAGCCTCATGTCACAGTACCAGAACCGGTCTCTTTAAGACCTGGTCTCGTGAACAGACTGCCATCCGGGTTCTGAACTCTGCTTTTCTCTCCAGCTGCATTAAAGGGTCCAGAACGCTGCAGCGCGTCTGAGCACGTTGTTCCTTCAACGTCCTGTTGGTTCTTAAGTTTTACTGATGACCCAAAAGGCCCTGAATGGACAGACTCCTGCAGACCTGTCTCATGTGCCCTCCTGACCCCATAGATAAAACCAGTTCATGTTTTTCTATCACTTCTTTAAACCCATCTGTCCTGTCTTAGCACATTTTTGTCTATTTATTGGTTTTATTTGTGCTTTGTTTCTCATTTTTAATAGCTTTTTTTTTTTAAGACTCCCAACAGCTGTCGTCTTTCGTTAAATAATTTAGATTTTCGTGTTTTCATGCTTTGGTCAGGCTTCGGCTGCAGGTGTGGTGGCACAAAATAAAAAAAATGGGTCCAAACCAGTTGGCTTAAAAGCCAATATGAGTTGATATATTAACCCCAGTCAGAAGTCCAACATCTTTTCATGGTTGCAGGTTCATCCACAAGAGTTTAATTGGTCTCATTGACCTTCTCTGTTGCTCTTTCCACATCAAAATGAAAGATTGCTGATAAATCCAATCGTTTGTCTGGCTTCAAAGTTAGCAACCTGTCATGAGAGGGCTGCACTAAAATCAGTATTTATCTTTTTTTAAACGAAATGATCAAAAATGTTTTACGTTTAAATAACATTTTGGGGTCCAGATAAGATGTTAACATGGGCCATATTCGGCCTGTGGACCTGGAGTTTGACACGTGCGTTCAGGTGGATATAAATCAAACATCAGCTCCTGCTTTTGATGCGTTTTGTGAAGTCATGAACAAGAATCGACCGTTAAAAACCGAGAGTGCACAGTTTGTGAAGGAATCCTTTGTTTTTCTTGCATTTCTTTTGGTTTCTGAAATGTCTAAAGTCTCCGGTAATCCTCCTTTGTGACCCGTGTCTCCGCCTTCCCTCCAGCCTACCTGTTCACCGGTCTGATGATGATGTATCTCCTGCTGCGCTCCTTCCACAAGATGGCCGACCTGCACGGCCTGACCACCTTCCTGCAGCTGCCGCGCTGCGAGGACTCCGTGCTGGAGGATGACCGGGAGACCATCATGGATGCTGACCCGACACCGCCTCCATACCCGAATGACAAAGACGCCAGCAAACCCCTGGACCCGGGCTCCTTCCCGTCGTACAACTCCATCAACAAACGCTGAGCTGGAGGAAAAACCGAACGTTCTACCTCTGGTGATCCCTCAGTCTGTAAGCTGGGATCAAACCCCAGGATCCGTGGGCTGAATCTGAACTCTCCACCTTTTTATTCCCATAAAACATCCCGGGAAGAGGATGTGATGTAATACGAGACGTTTCCAGATTCAGGCTTTACCTCTTCATCCCCGGTGTAACCGTAGTTTACAGCCTCACAGCTCCAAGCAACAGCTAGAAAAACTGGACTTTAATCCTTCTTCACTTTGCTCTCGACTTGGACTTTTGCACCACAAGTTTTGGTTTCTAAGACTAACAAGTGTTTTTAGCTGAAATAGTTTTATGTGTTTGTGTCCATCGCAGGCCGTCGAAAAGCAAGTGAAGCGCTCCTAAACGCGACCGGACGACTTTAATAAAATGATGTGAACTCTGTAAACTCTGAGGTCAAACAGCTGTGCTCTTCATTCAGTCAGACTTCCTGTGTGAGAATAAAACAGCTCCTTGTTGTGGTGCTGCCCCCTGGTGTCCAAATGAAAGTTTGCGTAATGGAAAGGATCAAAATGACAAGGGTTCAGTTTAATTTAGTAGAAAACAGCCTGCGTGGGGTCAGAAAAACACTCGAAATGCACTTTAACAGTAAAATCAATCCTTTAATTCTTAGATATCGCCAAATCAGTAATTTGACGTCTGTGCTGTTTATACATGTACCTGACAATCTTGTATATTATTAATAAAGTTGTTTATCTTGTTAACTTTGTTCTTTAATGTTTTACAGACGTGTGCACCAAGAAAGTGGCCTGACTTTTTTTTTTTTTTTTTTTTTGTTGTTTTTGCCATGAAATTGGAATTAATTTTGTGAAACCTGAAATACAGAAACAGGTTTTTAAACTGGTTTAAAAAGAACAAATGTACTGTATTTTTCGGCGTATAAGTCGCTCTGAAGTATAAGCCCCATCAGTCAAAAAAAAGCATCATGAAGAGGGGAAAAAAACGCAAGTTGCTTCAGCGTTTAAGTCGCAGGACTGACAAATTATGCAAAAAAAACTGCGACTTCTATGCCAGAAAATACGGTAGGTATGGTGTCTAAACTCTGAACAAGCTTGTCTTGTAGTTTTGTGTAAAATCATGCCGACACAACTCGTGAATTATAACTTCTGAAGGTCAAAACGCACCACTATGTAAAAACATTACAGGAAAGCAGTTTCAGCTTTGAAATGATAACTTTATGACCCCTATGTACTGTAAATTTAACAACTGGGAATGGTTTACTTTAAACTTTTGTGGTGGAAATACCTACACTGTAAATCTGTTCATTGTAAGCAAACTTTAATAAATAAAATTGTAATCTGTGAGAATAATGCATTGGGTGAAACATGGCATTTTATTCATTCAACCTTTGTTTATACAGGGTAGTGTCATTTACAAGAGGGACCTGTTCCAGACAGAATGTATAAAATACAATAATAACTCAGTAATTTGTAGCTGTGGCTGCCTGAATATTACTGTATAAATGTGATGCTGTGCAGTGAAACTGATTATTTACAGCGAGATACTGACGGCTGTGGTTGGTGAGATTTCACCAAAAATCCACAGTTTTAATATAAGACACATGGACAGGTATTTACATTCTGACAGCAGCTGTTGATGCTGGAGTCTCCCTGTAAAAACCAACAAGGATGTGAGTACAATAAAATTATTACATTTTATGTACAGGCCCTATGTGAAGTTAACATTAAATTGGTTTAAGTCTAAGTAAAATATAAAACTGAACAAAAATATATATATATCTGAAAAGTACAAACCTGAGCTAAAGTAGATGCTGTTCTTAAACACCGTGGAGCATCTCTGTAAAAATAACCCTCTGACGTTCTAACCTCATCAGTCAGAAGTAATATACGCTTGTCAAAAGACCTCTGGAATGCCTGAGGTCAAGGTCAGAAATCAAGGTCAAAGTTCAAGCAGTCTTTGCTCATCCTGGTCGTCATGGTAAAATAGTTTGCAGATGAGTGTGTAATGTGCCGTGTTAACTTGAAGTTGGAACATGGAAATCAACTTTTTTTTTTTTTTGTTGGTTACTGCACATGAAGGAGGAGCAACCTGGAAAATCAGGTGAGGCTTTAGAATCAGGTCCTCGCTGCTCAAGTCTGATCACAAAAACACGATGTAGGACAGGGCTAGTCAACTAGTGGCTCACAGTTGAGCTCAGTTCGGCCCATCAGTGGGCTCATTTTTAAATAAACATTTTAAACCACAAAACAGGCTTAATGAGAATAACTGCTGGGTGTCCGGCCCCTGACCTTCAGTAACTGTGGCCCCCTGAGCATTTAGTTGAATAGTCCTGATCTAGGACATGTCTTCTGTTGGTGTCCATTTTGTGATGAAGGCTCTTTTGTAGCAGCTGAAATGATCTTTGCAGGATGAAACCTCGTCACTTTGTGTAAAGATGGACCAGCATCACTTGGAGGTGATGACTTCACCCCCTCTGCTCCTTTTGGCTCCACATCTGATCCGACACAGCTTTTCCCCTGGACCTGGTTTGATCTGATCTGCTCGTGGACGACGGCTCCTCTTAACTCAGGACCAGAGCGCCACGTCAAACTGTCCACAGCTCCTGGACACTGACCCCCCCCCCTGATCAGCAGCCTCTGTGCAGAAGGCCATCTTCTTTCTGTTGCATCTTTCAGCTGAGGTCAAGTCACTGTCCTGACCTTGAATTCTTGCAGCTCCAGCTTTGACTTCTGTCGTTTCCAACTTGCACCTTTTAACCATTGGGATTATTTTTTGAAGCTCCTTTTATTTAGCTGCTTTCCACGAGCACGAGACCACTTTAAGTGCATGTTTTGAACTTTGGGCCTTTCAGTCGCTGCACTGATGTGGGTCTTTAGAAATCCAACTTTTATTCAGGCAGGCTTCGGGCAGCCCTCTGGCATTTTATTCCCCGTCTAACCTTTATTTTTGTAGCTTCTTGTAAAATATTCTGCACTGTGCTCCCCCTCCAGTACCCCACACCCATTGAGTTATACATTAACCTTTAACCCATTCACACATTGTTACAAGTACAGTACTTATTTATACTAACCTACTTAAACTTTCCCTGTTATAATAAAACATGATCTACCAGCCTCTTTGTTCCTTTGATTCTCTTGACTTTTCCCATTTGTGTTAAACTTTACTTTTACACTAACCCCACCCAAAAAAGGCCACAAAATGTGCTCTACATGCACTCTTTAAAACCCATTAACTACCAGCTGGTTAAACATGAAACTAAATAAAATGTATACATAAAGAGAAAGGCACTCTGCTCCGTTCTCGTGTTTTTATTAAAAACATTCAAAAATAAAGAGCATCATATTCTTGGAAAATACTAAAATGTAAATGCAAAACTTTGAGGGCGTTCTGCTCAGTTTCAAAACAATTATTTAAAAGTACATAAAATAACGAGCATGGTGGTTTATTAACATACAATTAGTGATTTGTCCGTATGCATGACATTAAATTAGACCTTTTGTTTACAAAATAAGCCTTTTAAAAATACTGTGAGGCTTCAGGACGGAGATTTAGAAAATGTCTCGGCATAGAAAGCAACGTTCAGCGAAACATTAAATCTCAGGATGTGCTTCCATAACTTGTTGCACGTCAACAGCTACAGGCTCTGCAGCAGCTGGTGACACAATAATGAAATGCTGAACAATAACAGAACAAACGTGTTGACACAATGACATCATCCTCATCACTGAGACTTACAGATGCATATTAGTTGCAAAAGTGCAATAATTCAAACCACAAAAAAAAAAATAAAAATAAAAACACGTTGACATCAAAACAAGTCGTATCTACCCAAAACTGAAACGTCTGCAGAGCCAATGTGGCTAAAACATTTTAAAGTACTTGCTGCAACGTATGAAACAAAACAAAGATTATCCCAAACAGCTGCGTTTGCTCCGGTAGTTTTCCAGATAGATTGAGGTGAACGTCTGAAACGTGGGTCCACACTCAACGTAAACAAACGTTAATCTGCATTTACTCAACTAAACGGCAGAAGTAACATGTCAGTAATGCCAGACGGCTCCTCCGTGTAGGGGGGGGGGTGCAGATTCTTTTGCTCAGTCTTCCAAGAGGTTCTGTGTAAAATAACCGATTAAAAACATGAACCTGTGCTCAGAGCTCTGCAGAACTTTTAAACATTAAGTTTTCAGTCTTGACGTGGTTTGGCAACAATGAACTGAACACACCTGAAATTAAAAACATCTAATAGAAACAGTTTTCCTGGGATCTCCTGATCCTTTAATAAACATCATGAGGTTAACGGACGTCTTCACAGAAGATGTGACCCGTAAAAGTTTCAGCTGAGCCAAAACAAACGCCAACGTCTGACCTGTTAGGACAGGTTCTCACGCCACTACACGAGCGGCGCCGCCTGTTGTAGCGCCGGTGCGGCCACCAGCACACCCCCCCCCCCCCCAGGAAACGTCTCATTTGCTGCTTGAATCACGCAACCTTAGCTCCAGCTCGCTGAGTCATGTTAACAAAATGCTGATCAGCTCATGATTCACTGCTTGGCAATTTAAAAAAAATTTTTTTTCTTTTTTCTGCTTGCTCCTTAGTTTTGACTTTCAGTTCAGCGACAAAACAGAAACAGGTTTACAAGAGTTGAAATTTTAAACTGAAGTGTATTCAGGTTAGGTGTGCACAAACAGAAATCGTGTCGTTTACCTGAATCAGTCCAGTCATTTAAAAACTTTGGGAGTGAACATTTTCTGTGAGAAAACAAAAAGTTACAATTTCAAGAGTTTAAAACAACAAAGTCCACGTTTTGTGTTTTTCTTTGTGAACAAGGGAAGTGTGCAGTTGCGAATGTATTTTATAAAAACACACATTTACAACCACGTTTTTACATCACAGTGAGCGACAGGATGCATCGGCTCCACGTGCGTCCCGTCAGACGACAGGTTAACAGAACAAGCATGAGCACCTACATGTTGCTAAACCTTATGAACATAACTGATGGTCTCATGGTGATGGAACACATGAGAACAGATCCATCCTGTGCTCCATTGATAAGCCTGTGACTCAGATGTCTCGTGTTTGTGTTCAGAACCACTCACTTCCCTTCATATCCATAAAGATTAAACCAACACACACTGGAGCTTTTTTTTTTTTTTTAAATAAAGTCTTTGAGTTGTATTTTTTTTAGGCTGTTTCCTCACAGAGAAAATGGACTTTACAAGTTTCCATCCATGCACTTATCAACTAATACACACTTTATTCCTGTGAACACAGGTTGGTTGCTACCGTTCTTACTTCATACAAAAAACTTGTACATTTCTATGAAAAGCTGCCAGACAACTCACAACTCTTCTGTCTCGGCCACAAATCTTTTACGCATTTCAAGAACATCCATACAATCATCTAAACACCATTATGTGCTGCTTCTTGTGAGGATTGTATGAAATATATTTAAAAAATTAAAATAAAGGTTACGAACAGTGTATTTGACGATTCGACCATTTTCCTTATGAATTCTGACAGAGGTCTTAACTTCAGTGAAAATAATTCAGCATGTTTAATACAGATGAAGCCATCAAGACTCCACCAGGATCTCCATTAGCTGTTCCAACTCGAGTCCTTCCCTCACTTGACTTTGACCCGAGAACGAAGCAGATCCTGGTGAAGACGGCGACAAGGAGGACAGAGGGCTGAAGGAGGAGAACGAAGGCAGACACTTCAGGTTGGAGCCGAGAGAAACGGAGAACGGGTGCGAGGAGAACGGGGATGGCGAGAGAGGCGGAATGCAGCGAATGAGATCATCTGGAGCTGAGAATCCTCCTCCGCTGCTCCGGAGTCCGAGCACTCCCATGTCCCTCGCCAGCTGGGACGTGTGTATATCCTGGAACAGATCCTCCATTGTAACATCCTGTGTGTGGCTGGTCCTCGCCGCCTCCACGATGCCCCCCTGCACTTTGGCCTCTCCTTGCTGATCCCAACTGTAATCTCTGATTTCCTGTTTGGCCGATGCCGCGCCTCCTTCAGAGGGCCCTGACAGGTTCTCCAAGGACCTGAGAGGTGTCCGTTGAGGTGCCTGAGGGCTGCCATCCATAGTAGAGTCCAGGGCAGTGAGAATGGAGGAAATCGCAGCTGAAAGGGAAAAATCTGAATCAGTGGACATTGACCCCCAGTCCCCATCTTCCTCTTCTGCAGTCGCACTTGATTCACTCAGGCAGCCTGTTAACGATCTGCTTGCAGCGTCATTTTGAAAGTAATTTAAAGAAACGACCGGGCAGCAAGCAGGATCAGTGAAGGCATCATCAACCGGCACCACAGAGTGATGTCTGACTCCAGCTGAAGTGACTCCTGTCTCCGTCTCCTGCGGCACCAACAAAGGCAGAGACACCTCCCCGTCCAGAGGGGGCGTCCTGCACGTCTCCAGACTGACCTGCCGCAGAGTGTTAGCGATCAGAACGGACCTCCGCAGGCTTGGTTCTGGTAGCTCCTGGCTCCGCTGGTACTTGTTCAGTGACACGGAGAAGACAAACTGCCGCTGGCTCTCCCACAGGGGGGCGCTCTTATCTGAAACCTCCACATCCTCCTGGGTGAGTTTACGTTTCTGCCCCTTCAGAATCATCTTGGACCTGGTGAGGAGGGCAGAACCAGGTTAGAAGTAGAACTGAAGAAAACCTGTGACGTTATCACAACACGACTTTTAGAGATGACTCAAACTTTGCTTTATCTAACCAGGTTAATTCAGGTCCTCTGGACGGATTCTTTTTTGTTGAAACATTTCATCTTTTATCTAAAAGACTTCTTCAGTTTGAGGAGCTGCAAAAAACTCAGTCTTATAAATGGCACCTTCTTAAAGTGGATCAGTTTGCTGCTGAAAACCAGAACTAGCTACTCACATGTAAAAGTAGGACCATCGCTGAACAGTTGTTATAAATAGAGCCCTAACAATTGATCATTAGCAGCCTAATGGCCACTTGCTGTTCAGAGGGCTGAGTGATGCTTGTTTGTCCACTTAAGTTGTTTACTGCTTAGTGGGGGAACAGTGTGCTGGATCTACTCTGACTGATGAAGCCCTCTGGAGTGAGGGTGAAACGTTTCTATTAAAAAGAAACTGTCTAGATGACCCGATTGAGAATTATCGGATTTGGTATCTGGATTATTGAGCATGAACTTTCTTAACCTAACGAACACTTATTGTGAGGAGTGATATCTACATATGTATTTAGTTTAGCTGAGCCCCACACTCGGATGAGAAGCCAAACATCTTCTGTTACAAATAAAGTCCAGTTGTTTTCGTCTTGAACTTTTTTTTTATTTAAATTTACTATAGATTTAAGATAGTTTTGTGTAAACACAATAAAAGTCTTATACCTGCTACACAAACACAATAAATGTTTTGTAAAATTCTGATTGCCAAGAAGGTTCAGCATTAAATGAACTTTATCTTGAAAAACACAAAGTTTGTTTTCTCAGTCATCCAGGTATACAACAACAAAAAAAGGTTGAATCATGTCATCTGGACTTCATTTTTTGTTAAAAAGAAACGTTTCACCCCTCATCCAAGGGGCTTTGTCAATCTGAGGCGGAGCCATCTGGTATTACCCAGAATCCACCCTGATTCCTGTGTT
>JARVGV010001299.1:38736104-38746195 GCA_031762435.1 Hypsolebias longignatus | reverse complement strand
ATGGATGGATGGATGGATGGATGGATGGATGGATGGATGGATGGATGGATGGATGGATGGATGGATGGATGGATTGACTGATTGATGGATGGATGTATGGATGGATGGATGGATGAATGGATGGATGGATGGATGGATGGATGGATGGATGGATGTATGTATGGATGTATGTATGGATGGATGGATGGAAAGTAAAAGTGTAAATGTTGCCTCAGAGTTAACACGGGGACATCCACTGTTTTATTTCTGCTGTAGTTCTAACTGGACGTCGCCTTTCTATGTTTTTAAATAAAAAAAATTCTGATTTTATCCAGAAGTTTTGTCAGAAAAGCAAATGATGATTAATTTTTATAAATTATACATTTTACTGGACAATAAACAAATTTATGTCATTTTATTAATGAGATGTTTGAGACTGCCTTAAAACACGCCATGTTTGGTCTTTGACTTTAATTTTTCATCTTATTTTTTTCTTTTTGTTCTTTTAATTGTGAGTTGATCCTGTCTGCTCCTTATTTCTGTCTCTTGTTTTTAATATTATGTCTGGCTTTTTTTTTCTCTCTGCCTTTTTCTTGCATTCTGGATTAAATAGCATTATAAAACTCACTTGCATCACAGGTATTTCCTTGAAAAAAATCTTTCAATCTTGTTTTGCTGACTGTTTTCTCTGTTAGGAGCTGGAAGAGTCGGAAGCCTGGATTCGGGAGAAAAGCTCCATCTTAGCGTCTCAGGGTTTTGGCAAAGATCTGAGCAGCGTGCTGAGGTTGCTTCAGAAACACAAAACTCTGGCTGGGGAGTTGCTGGCCCACAGGTCCCTGCTGCAGGTGTGTGGATTTTTGTTTTCCCAGATTCTGCACCAGCAGTTATTGGACTTTAAGTTTTGTGGTAAATGTTTACAAATGTAAATTTAACCCGCCATTTTTAAATTGTGAAGATCAAGTTTGAATTGTCTCGGGCTGTCTTACGTACAACTGGCTTTATGTTGACTCATTCATTCATTCATTTATTTACTTTTCACACACGTCAGTTCTTTGTCATACAGAATGCAGTGCTCTAGCACCCTCAGCACCCCTTGTTCCTGAACCTGGAGTTGGATGCTGCAGCTTTATATTAACAATAGGGCTAATTAAATTTTAAATGATTTTAAAATAATGTTTAAGTTTAACATAGCTTTAAGTTACATATAAACCACACAGTGTAATTTGTTTGTTTATTTATTTGTTGAAATAAGCGTGTCTAAATATGTAAAATAAAAGTTGCTCAGATTCATTTTTAACAGTTTAATACACCGTATGTGTTTCCAACCCGGGCTCGAAGCCATAATAATGTGCTTAATGTGCGGGCTGGGCCGATCTCTGGCTTTAATGCGGTTTTACGAATTATACAGCACAAAGAATGCACAAAATAATATTATGTTAATTTACTTGTTGAGCAGGAGGCAGGTCCGAACGGCCAGTTGAAAGAGGTAAAAAAAAAGGTCCAGTTAAGCTCAGATGGATCAGTTGATCATGGCCACGTGCGTCTGCTGTCATCTGGTGAAGGAAGCAGCTGTCCAAGTGATTTGATTACAAAAGCGTAAAAGCTTAATTAAAAAAAAAAAAAGTTGTTTATTTTTCAGGTTCGGGCCTGAAATTACAGTTAATCCGTCGGTTTTGCTTCGTGCTCAGAAAAAATGATACGGATTCAGTCCAGGCCAGATTCTTCAGACCCAAATGCAACTCTAGTATGTGTCCGTTTAAATAAAAACTACTTGTTTTAAACTTGTTAGGTTTTATTTGTGTAGTTTTTTTTTTTTTTTAAATTATTACTGACTTTTTGGTTTTCCTGTTTTGAGACAGTATAATTATTTTAAGGTACTAAATAAATTTGTGGATTTTGTGTAAAAATTACATTTTCCTAATGAAGAAGCAGGGGAAAAAAGTCAGATGTATTCTTACCATAAAGTAAAGGTGGACCCATATGAGTTGTTTTTATGATGAATAATAATGCTGGTTTCTTAAACTTTTGGTTATTATGTTGTTGTTGTTGTTTTTAACACAATGTAGTAATAATTGTCTAACTTAAATAAGCATATTTAACAATCTTTATAAGAACTTAAGCCAAACGCAGCAGATTGAGGCTGAAATCAGCTCAATAACGAATCTGTCTGTTTCTAGTTCAGACTGTAGAGACATTTTTGTGAAGCTAAAAACTTAAAGTAATTACAATTGGAAAAAAACACACTAGTAGATCTGATTCAGATCTTTGATATATTTGTTTGTATTTTTTGCATCATTGCATTCTATTTGTAGGTAAATTGAAGAAATTTCATGATAAACTACACATTTGGGGCAATGCTTTGTGGTTTAATAAATCCTAGATTGAAGTCAGATTTAATTAGAACATACAGCTGATAAACACACTGATTACTAAAACATCTGTCAGAGTTTCAAGTCTTCTGAAAGGTTTTTCTGTTCATGTGAATGAATCTAAACCTTGAAAGTTATTGAACGAGCCTTTGTTGTTATTCCTTCTTCGCCAGAACACCATAAAGCACGGGAAGCAGATTCTGAGTGAAAAGAGCTTTTGCACTGCGGCGATCCAGGAGCACATCATGGAGGTTAAAGGCGAGTGGAAGAAGCTGGAGGACCAGGCGGCGCAGCATCTCAACCACCTGCAGGAGTCCCTCAACTTCTTCCAGTTCTCCACGGAAACCGACGACGTGGCGGCCTGGCTGCAGGACGCCTACCGCCTGGTCTCCAGCGAAGACTTCGGGCACGACGAGTACTCCACGCAGTCGCTGCTGAAGAAACACAGAGGCGTCACCGAAGCCATCAACAAACATCGTTTCCATGTAGTGGCGCTGCGCAAACACGTGGTGGCGCTGGCTCTGAGATACCGTGAAGAAGAGGTGTGCGCACTTCAACTGGAAAGATGTTTTCATTGTTCTCAGTAGTTTTTTTTTTTTAACAGTTTTGTCCTTTCTGTGTCCTCGCCTGTCCCCTCTCTGCAGGAGGTGCAGGTTCGTCTGGTAGAGGTGGAGCAGCTGTACACAGAGGTCGCTGAGGTCGCGGTGCTGAGGCAGCAGTGGCTTCACGACGCTCTCGCAGTCTACCGCATGTTCAGCGAGGTCAACGCCTGCGAGCTGTGGATCGATGAGAAGGAGCAGTGGCTCAACAAGATGGAGATCCCTGAGAGACTGGAGGATGTGGAGGTGGTGGCACACAGGTGAGGAAAAGGAGAAGAAGAAGATCAGACTTGTTTGAGCCATTTTATGACCCACGCTTTGATTGTTGCAGGTTTGAGAGTCTGGACCAGGAGATGAACAGCCTGATGGGACGGATCCTGGACGTTAATCAGATAGTTCAGCAGCTCCTGGATGGAGGTCATCCATCTTCTACAGAGGTCAGAGGGTGTCAGGACCACCTCAACTCCAGGTACTGAAATACAAAAGCACCAGCTACTACAATCTAAATCACTGCAGTAGGTCTGTCTGACATGTAACGCATGTAGGCGTCAACAAATGTTTACCGCTCGTACTGGAACTGGAGGAAAATATTTTATAATAAAGGTCAAAGCAAACCTTAAATATGAAACTGGAAAAATTTAATTTTCTGTGAAAATTCGCTACAGAGGCTGAAACAAAGTTGTTGAAATGAAAAGGAAGACGCCAAACGCTAGCTAAAAGGGCAAGATGCTAGCTTAAAGCTAAATGTAACAAGACACTTGCTGAAAAGGTTTCTAACAGTAGCAAAAGGCCAAGTAAAAACAACTAAAAGCTCGCTAAAAGCCTAAAGTAGAAAATGTCTGACTCGGAATACTAAGAGAAAAGCTAGAAGCTAAAAGTAGCAAAAGGTACTGCTAAATGTAAGAAAGGGCTAACTATAAGGTGAAAGCAACAAAACTTAAAGTAACAAAAGGCTAGCTTGAAGTATAAAACATATCTAGTAGCTAAAAGTAGCAGAAGACTAGCTAAAAGTAAAAAGTAGCAAAAGGAGACAAAATTAGAGCCAGTTTATAATGACTTTTTTAATGAGTTTTAAGAGACCTTAATGTATTTTTATGAAGAAATTATTTAAAAATAAAGTTTAATATTTTGTAAAATTTAAAAATGACAAAAACTAAAAGTCACAGCACCCAACTCTTGAATGAGCTGAACCTCTGGACATATGAAAGGCTAAATTAGAGCAAAGTGTGTAGAAGTAGTTTGACAGTGAAGCTATTAAAATATACTCAAACTACATTAAGGGTGCTAACCGACTGGTGTTACCTCATGTGCAACACGTCTCACATGCACACCCAACGTTTTAAATCACAATAACCTTGCTGTCTAGAAGGCAATGCTGACGTCAGTTCACTCAGATGTTCTCTAGCCTTCCTGCCGCCCTGCCACTCTGCCATTACCTCACTCTAGTCCCAGGGACCGGAGTGTGTGTTTGTGTGTGAACGGGTCATTCTGGGCTGACTGGGTCAGACCTGCTGGTCTGGAGCAGAATCAAAGGAAACCTTGTATGACGTCATGCTAATCAGAAAAGGGCTGAAATCACAGCAAAGAACAGGTCCACGGGTCAGAGAGGCTTCCTCAGACCAAACCACGTCATCATAACAAGAAGTTTTATTACAATGAGAAATGTTAATTAAAGTACATTTACATTACTGCAGCGAGATTGTATCAAACCTGTTTCTGAATTATGAACTAATCATTCATTAACACAACACTTGTGGCAGTTTATGATAGTCTAATGCTTAGGCACAAAAATATGTCTTATATCTTTTTGTATAGTTTTTATAATGATTAAAAATAAAAATTCCTCCCTGATTCTGCAAACTGAAATCATGCTGCTGTCTTCTGCAAGTAAGACACTGACTGCTCATAACTCAATACACCCACTTTAATTAATTTACACTATTCCTTTAAAGAAAAATTACTTTGTATAGCACAGTTCCAAAATAAAAGCCCCATATTCAGTACTGCTGTGATCAAATCTGTTGTTGTCTCTGTAAGACATAAAGCTTGAGTTTATTTGTTTTTTACATTTTTATTACAAGAAATGTGTCCTTTAGTTGAATCTACAACAGTTCTGATTAAAGTTGAGCTGTTTCCTCTATATTTAAAATAAAAAAGTTCATGCTCAATCATCCAGGTGTCTAATCCAATAATTCTCAGTCACGTCAGCTGGACAGTTTTTTTTTTTTTATATATATATATATACAGAGATGTTTCGCCCTCTATCATCAGTCTGACCTGACTGAGAATTATTGGATTTGACACCTGGATTATTAGGCATGAGCTTTGTTGTCTTGAACCACTTGGGCTGTGGATGCGTGCCTGAGAGGAGCCGACGGGGGACAGGACGGCCCCTAGAAGCCATCTTAGCTCCAGCAAACTGGTTGGTCCACTACTGGAACTCCTCTGACTGATGAAGCCCTCCGGATAGAGGGAAAAACGTCTCTATAAAAAAAGAGAAACTGACCAGAAGACCTGACTGAGAATTATTGGATATATTTAAAATAAATAAAGCCTGTGCAGTTTGACATTTGGTTCTTTTGTTCTCTAAATATAATTTGTTTTATGGGCCTCCAGGTGGAACAGCATTGTGGAGCTTGTGGAGCAGAAAAAAGACCAGCTCGACTCGATGTTACGTCTGCAGAACTACCTGCTCGAGTGCCAGGAGATAAAATCCCAAATACAGGAGAAGAGGAAAGCCATTGACGCCACCCAGTATGTCGGCAGCGATTTGGGAGGGGTCCTGGCTCTGCAGAGACGTCTCTCTACCATGGAGGGGGCCCTGTCGGTCCTGGAGCCCAAACTGCTGCACCTGCAGGTACTGCAGGGACGGAGGAATGAACTTAAGATGTAAAAATATTGGATTATTTTCAAACAAAATCATCAAAACAACTTTCCTGTTTGCTGATGTTAGGAGGAAGCAGAGCATCTGGCAACCGCTCACTCGGGTCGAACCATGGAGATTCTTGTTCCCTTCGATGACATCAGCGTGGAGTGGGAGGAGCTTAAGCGGACCCTGCAGGGATGTGAGGACTCGTTGATGGTAGCCAGCCGGCTGCAGAGCTTCATACAGGTGGAGCCATCATTATCATCATCATTATTATGATAATCATAAGAGCTGAGTGGCTGGAAACTAAAGAAGCGTTTCAGATGGGAGGTGAAACTTCAAACCTCCTGGTCCTGGATGACTGATGTCTGCACCTGATGATATTTAGGATCATAAAGTTCACATTTTGGTCCCAGTGGAAACCACAGCACTTCTCCTACAGATCTATGCAGCTTGGAGCTGTTTGTAAAATTTCACATAAAAGATTTGAGGGCGACAGTCGCTTTAAAGTTTTACCTTCAGAAACAGATCGCATCCTTTAATATCTTTAAGTGAAATAGTTTTTTTTATCTTTTAATGACATTGAACAGGTGAATCACTCTTTTATTACCACCCAGCTGGATCACTGTAACTGTTGGCCAGGCCAGCTTCTCACGTGTGGTCCAGAACGCTGCAGGTCGTCTTTAACACCAACAAAAAGAGTGTGAACATGTCTCGCTGCCGCTTCCCTTCGTCTCCTGTTTGTTCAAAAGCTTCATCGATGACCTATAAGGTCCTGAATGGACAGACTTCTGTAGACCTGTCTGACTTCCTGCGGCCTCATGTGTCCTCCTTTAGATCTAAACATCATTTGCCTTTAGTTGTGGTCCAAGCTGGTTCACAGAGGTGTTCAGGTCTTTAGCTGTCCCGAGGTCCAGGCTGTTGACCCAGGATGTGGATGCAAGAGGAAATGCGACCCCAGGTTCATCAGATGAATATTGCAACAGGAAGGAAAAGAGCCAAGAAAACATCCATGCTGAACTCCAAGGTCAAAGTTTCTGAACGTCACATTCTGAATCATAATGCGCTCCATGAAAGAAAACCCAGGAGGGCTTCACTGTTGGTAGAAAAACAATAAAACTAGACGGGAACATGCACGTTGACAAGCCCCCAAATTTCTGGAAGATGTTTCTGCTTCAGATGAGACGTCACTGAAGCTTTTTGGCTTCAGTCACATCAGGTTATTTTATTTACTTAGTGTGGAAGGGTACTAAGGTTTATTGAGTTTGGTACGTCTGCCTGCAGACATTTCTGCAGCTCTAGCTACAGACTTGTGACCCATCTTTTGTCCCGTCAGGACCTGGACTCGTTCCTCACCTGGCTGGTCCAGACTCAGACGGCTGCTGCTTCCGACCAACTACCCAATGACCTGGTAGAAGCAGAGAAACTCATCAACATGCACGCTGCTCTGAAGGAGGAGATTGGACGGTATGTAAAGGACCAACAACAACCTTGTCTTTTAAAGGTTTTTTTATCTAACGTGTTGCTGCGGCTGCAGGTACGAGGAGGACTACGAGCGCCTGCAGGCCATGAATGAGCTGCTGGAGTCCGAGGACGCTCCCCTGCCTCAGGCCGCCCTGCAGCAGTGGCTCCAGAAGCTTGACGTCGGCTGGAACAAGCTCCTTGAGATGTGGGAGAGCCGGAGAGAAGTTCTGGTCCAGGCCCACATTTTTCACTTGTTCCTGCGAGACGTCAAACAGGCCGAGTCCTTCCTCAACAACCAGGTGAGGAAAAATAGTGTTGGTCAGAACATTTATTAGGTTTGTTGATGGATCTTCACCAGGTACCAGCTCTTCTAGATGACAGATTACTGCTTCTCCTAAATTATTTAGCCTTAACATTATTTATCTTGTATATCTCTTTATGCACATATTTCTATTGTTTCTGAAGTAAGTTTTGTTTCAAAACAGATTTGAAATGGGGGGGGGAAAAAAACTGAAAAGCTTTTGTCAATTTGTTGACTGTAATTTATTTTAAATGCTGAGAACACTTTGGTTGCAAAAATTAATTTTCACAGATGTCATGTTTCATTTTCAGTTTAGCTCAAGATTTGACTTTGATTTTGTGTCATAACTGGCTCCAAAGAAAGACAGAGAAGTAAAAGTGCAACATTTTGCTAAAGATAAATTAACCATTATACAGCAACAAATGCATTTCTTCATAAAAACAAATGGTTACTTTATTTGTTTGTTTGTTTTTTGCAAGAAATATATTTGACTTTGTCTTAAATTAATTTATAAACAGGTATTTGTTTAAAAACCTGAATATTTATTGTTTCCCACATTAATTTTTAAAGATTTTAGTTTTTTTTGTACAAAGTATCTTTTTTATTAAAATATACATAGATATTTGAAAAGTTTGATCGAAATTAACATTAAATCAGTTCATTTTTCTGTATTATTTGTGTGAATATTGAATGCCAGTGCAGCATCAGAACTGTTTTCCAGTTTTTGTTTTTTCCTGTTCTTTTCTTTTCTTTTTTTTTTTTTTGTTGTTTTTTTTCTGTTCTGTTGTACCTCATAATTTGTGCTATTTTAATTTTAATGGAAAGTTTTTAAAAAACAGTTACTCCAGAAATATTGAAAAAATCTCCAACGCTGCCAAAAACATTGTTCTTTGAAATCTACTTCAGCGAGCTTGCTCTAGATTTTTGTAGCTCTTTTTAGCTTTACCGTACTGTTGCTAATATTAGCTTTTAGCTACAATTTGTTTATAGATTTTAGGTTTTTTTATTATTAGATTTTGCTCACTTCATCTTTGCTAAGTATCTTATTTGATCATTTTATCATTAGCTACTTTTTTGTTCATTTTAGCTTTTAGTTAAATTTTACTAATATGTGGCTGTGGTAGCTTGGTGACCAGTGCCATGGTCATGTAATCCTGAGGTTGCGGGTTTGAGCCCAGGTTGTGTCTGGAGTGTCGGGCGTCAAACAATTGCCAAATCTTTCATGCAAGTTAACTCGCTGTGGTGACCCCTGAAGGCCAGAGCAGCTGACAGAAACTGATTTACACGTTAAGATTTATTAATTTGGATATCAGTTACTGTTAAATTAAATTTATCTTTAGCAACAGTTTTGCTTGTGCTATAGAAATAAAATTGACTTGACTTGACCTTATTTTATTTTATTTATTTATTTTTTGTTGCTAATTTTAGCATTTATGTAGGATTTTTAAAAAAAAAAATTAAATTTTGTCTTTAGCTCAAGTGTTGCTTTCTCAACTTTTATCTACAGTTTTGGTTTTTACTTTTTAGACACACTTTTACATATTTTATTTTTAACTACAGTTTAACCAGTCTACAATTTTATTAGTTTTGCTAATTTAAGCTTTTAGCTACAGTTTTGCAGTCATTCATTTATCATTTATTACTGAAAATGCTTTTTTTTTCTGGTTTATTTTATTTTTCATTGTGAGCTCTTCCTGTTCCTATGAATTTTATCATTTGACTGGATGAGTTGATGTTGCCTAATGATGCCTCTGGTCGTCCCGCTGCAGGAATCAGCCCTCGCTCACGTGGAACTCCCGACCACAGTGGAGACGGTAGAAGTTGCGATAAAAAAACACAAGGAGTTCACCACCACCATGGAGCTGAACCTGCACAGGATAAAGGCTGTGATTGAGGCGGGAGAAAGTCTGATCAGCCAGAGCAACATCTACTCTGAACGCATCAGGGAGCACATCGACACGCTCGCCAACAGGTACCAAAAACACCTTGACATTATGCTACAAACGCAAAGAGATGGGTACAAAACACTTGACGTCATGCTAAAAACACAGACAGCTACAAAAACACCTGACATCATGCTAAAAACACAAAGAGACTCAAACCAGAAAACCTTGACATCATGCTAAAAACACAAAGAGATGGGTAAAAAACACCTTGACATCATGCTAAAAACACAAAGAGATGGGTAAAAAACACCTGACGTCATGCTAAAAACACAGACAGCTACAAAAACACCTGACATGCTAAAAACACAAACAGACTCGAACCAGAAAACCTTGACGTCATGCTAAAATCACAAAGAGATGGGTACCAAAACATCTGACATTAAGCTACAAACACAAAGAGACAGGTACAAAAACACCTGACGTCATGCTAAAAACACAGACAGCTACAAAAACACCTGACATGCTAAAAACACAAAGAGACTCGAACCAGAAAACCTTGACGTCATGCTAAAAACACAAAGAGATGGGTAAAAAACACCTTGACATCATGCTAAAAAAACAAAGAGA
>JARVGV010001299.1:38697340-38708270 GCA_031762435.1 Hypsolebias longignatus | reverse complement strand
GTAGCCAGGTCTCTCTTGTAAATGAGTCCTCGAGGCTCAATGAGATTAACCTGCCTGAATAAAGGTTGAATGAAAAATTTATTCTGTCATGACCTTTAACCTTCAACTCTTCAACTGAGCCTTGAGTCTTTTATTTTGTCTTTTCTGTGAGCGTTGCACAGCCTGACCTTCGGGGTGAATCTGCTGCCAATCCTGGGAAGATGGACAACTGTTGTATTAAATGGTTTCCATTTCAGAAAAATAGTTTGGAAATGACTATTATCATTCACATTGTTAATATTTTAGATTTTCTAACATTTAAATTTTCTTTTTTTTTTAATTGTTTGTTTGAGTCAGTACACAACCTCACCATTGAAACTGTGCGTTTTCTCTTGTGCTCCCACCACAGGAGGGTCAGCAGCTGATCAAGGAGAAGCCAGAACTGAGCCCGGTGGTCCGGAAGAAGCTGGAGGAGATCAGAGAATGCTGGCAGGATCTGGAGAGCACCACTCAGGCCAAAGCCCGCCAGCTTTTCGAGGCCAACAAGGCGGACCTGCTGGTTCAGAGTTACGAGAGCCTGGACCAGAGACTGGGCCAGCTGGAGGATCAGCTGGCCTACGTAGACCAGGGACAAGACCTCACCACTGTCAACAAACAGCTCAAGAAACTACAAGTACGTGGAATTTCCCTGGTTGACCCAGAAACACGCTGGTTAAATATTCTTTTTGTTTAAGGGTTTAAACATTTTCTGAGCTCTCATCAAAGAAATCTAGTTTTTCCCTCTCTTATAAGTAGGTTGGATATTTTTATCAAATAAGGAATAATTAGTTTTACTGGAAAGAAATTTAGAGCACATTTTATTTTATGGACTACAGTTCGTACGTCGATTTAATTTAGGGGAGACTTTAGCATCAGCTGCTCTTTCTCCTCTTTCTTTATTTTATTTTATTTTAATTTTTGTTGTTATTTTAGGCCTTTTTGAGTGCAGCAAGCAACTAAAAAGTTGTTGCATCATAGTTTTATTCCCTTCAAACATTTATTGCTTTTTTAAATTTTTTTTTAAAGTTCAGCTCAGATTTTCTCCTGGGCACATGGGATGTTTATGTTTCCATTTTGGCCTCGTTATGTTAATACAGAGACAAAGACATTGTGTTAAAAATGACCAACAGCAGCATTTGTTGTCATGGGGATGTAAAGTTTTCGGTTTTGCTCTTCCTTTCATGTCATTCACTCATATGTTCATGCACTAATTTCTAACTTGTGTTGATAATTTAGGTTGAATTCATCAGCGTTCACGCAAACCCAGGTAGCTTTTAGTCCAGTTTCATCCCAACATCACTTTACTAATGTGAAAAATAATTATGACCGGGATCTTATAGTTTTATTTTGTTTTACCCAATGATTTCTATGTCTTACCTGCGTCCAGACGGAAGCTAACTGAACTCACCATAGAGTGGGTGATCAGGATCTGCCAGAATCAGCGTGGCCTTGCTCAGTTAGGTTCTGTAGGACTTTGCCAGCAGTTTTGCTGCACGTCCTGACAATCCCCGAGAGTTTGTTCCTGTTCTTACATGTTGAGAATTCAAACCAACAAACGAATGTAAAAGTGAAAACACCCTCATTAAAACATGAATAAAACATTCTCATAAAAGTAAAATCAACATTAAAACACCAAAGCTTCCAATAAAATTGTGATTTGGCTCTATTTAAATAAACTGAATTGAAATTGAATTGAGAGAGTAAGGAAGGTTCACAGGTTGGTGCGAGAGCATCAGGTTGGACCAGGATGAAAAGGTAAGTGGGATCTTTGCAGCCGTATGTGTATATGAAGAAGGCAGGTTTTAGGATGAAGGTCCAAGGTAAGCCTCAAACTTGAAGAACACAGGGAACAGATTTTCATCTGCGAGGGGCACAAGGACAACAGAATTATTTCACATTATCTTAATGTGCACTAGAAACTCACCATTAGTAGACGACATCTCAACGCCATCCTCTGGCAGCCCTGGTCCTTAAATGCACGTGGCTCATTAGAAATGAAACTCCTCCCTGCCACTCAGGAGCTGCAGAAAGCTGATGTGAACACAAACAAAACTGGATTCTCTACAGAGGTTTTAAGACAAAATTGTCTGCCCAGACAAGCGGTTACATATTATCAAGTTTTTAGATCTCGTGTATGTAGCGTTGAAGAAGAGGTTCTTGTTTTCTGTTTTTGATCATTAACCTGTTGTTACCTGTTTAATTACACGTTGTGATATTGGCATGAAACCCCTCAGCCCTCTGACTCTGATGCTTCGGAGGAGTCCGACTGTTGCACCTGGGCTTTACTCGTTCTTTACCTCATCTTTTCACCAGACGTCTCCCACTCTCTAGCTGCTTACAGCTTCTTTAGCTGGCTGCGTTTAGCACGGCTTTACCGCACTAGTAGAACTCCAAACTGCTCAGCATCCATCCTGGCATGGGGTACAGAAGCCTTCACTACACCTCGTGCTGTTTTCAGGTGTTTGTTTCATCATATGTCTCCTTTTTCATTTATTTATTTTTTTCTGCTGTGAGCTTTCTGTCACTGGAGTTTAGGTTTGTTTTAATTAAATGTTCCATTTCCAAAGAAAAGAGTTTCACACAATATCTGATCACATATTTACTGTAAGTTAAACGCGTGTCATTTATGTTTTCAAGTTCAAAAGCCATGGGTACACAAGTAAAAAATGTTTAAAGTTTACAAACGTCACTGTTACATTTCTGTTTTACTATTTTCATCATCTGACTTTTATCCTTTCTCGCCTGGACGTATTTTTTCTACCCATGCTGAATCAACTCCCTTCTCTTCTGTTTCAATACCTTCCCCTCTTCCCTCCCGCTCCTCTTCCTCTCCGTCAGACCATGGAAACCCAGATGGAGGAGTGGTATAAGGAGGTGGGGCAGCTCCAGGGGCAGGCAGCCTCCGTCCCACAGCAGACTCAGGTCAAGGAGACGGTCGCTGAGCGACAGGTTGCCGTGGAGACGAGGATGGCTCGTTTGATCGAGCCGTTGAAAGAGAGGCGACGCATTCTTCTGGCGTCTAAGGATGTCCATCAAGTCGGGCGAGACCTGGAGGACGAGATTGTGAGTTGGAGACGCAAACAGACTCCCAGGAAGTCTTCTGAGAGCAGTACCGTATTTTTTGGACTATAAGGCGCATTAAGCAAAACAAAACACATAAGTCAAACGTTATTCAACTCATTCACAATAACTCTCAACATTGTTCAGTTGTACCACATAAATTGGCTTCGAGGTCAGTAAGCACAACCAGAATTAATACATAAGACGCACCAGATTATAAATCTCACTGTCAATTTTTGAGAAACTTAAAGGATTTTAAGTGTGTCTTATAGTCTGAAAAGTATGGTAATCTGTCATACTGCAGGCTTTTTGAGTCATACATTGATTCATGTGTTTACAATTAAGTTAACAGTACACAAAGTTCACAGTTTCGTGGCAGTCAATTGTCATAAATGGAAGATAATGTGTACGAAGTGAACTTCAAGTCCTAAAACGTCTGCAGGGTCTCTCAGGTTCTAAATGATTTGAAGACAAATGACACTCAATCTACAACAACATTTGCTCAGGGGCCAGAATTTTCTGAGCAGTTTTTGTCAGGGTCGGCCTTTGAGTCAAGAAACTACAACAACAATGGCCAAATTAATAAGAATAATAGTACTGTACTTCCCTGATGTTAAAGTTTGGTGTCTGAGGGGAATAAAAGTTAATTTTCCCATTAAATAAACACATATTTCATCAGAAAAAGTTTGCTCCTAAAATTAGTGGTGGGTATCAAGCCCAGTACCAGCCTCCATTACTTACACTTTTACTCCTAAAAACACCCTGATACTTAGGACTGATCCCACTTTAATGCTTGATGATGTCCTTTTCTTATCTGCTTAGCAAATAACCAATGAAAAAAAAAGTTCATAGTTTACAGATATTTTAAGACAAGCACAGGTGATGTTAAGGCTTCATACCGTTTGCTGTGTTCTTAATAAAATAAATTTGTTTCTAAAGTCTTTATGTAAAGTTTAAGTACCAACTCATTAACTACTCAGCATCGGTACACAGTACCAGCAAGTACCCAAACTCAAGTTCTTGTACTTGGTCTGATAGAAACTAGTATCAGGACAGCCCTACCTAACGTACACTCACAAACAACTAATCAGCCAATCACACGGCAGCAACTCAATTCATTGAGGCATGTAGACGACTTGTTGAAGTTCAAACCAAGCGTCAGAGCAGGAAGAAAGAAGAATTAGTGACTTTGAACGTGTTCGTTGGTGCCAGATGTGCAGGTCTGAGTATTTTCAGAAACTGCTGATCTTCTGGGATGTGGATGCTCATCTAAATCATCTTTAGGGAATACAGAGACTAGTCTGAAAAAGAGAAATTATCCAGTGGGCAGCCTTGTTCCAACTAAGATCTGGAGAATCTCTGAATGCACAACATGTCCAACCTTGAAGCTCATGGTCCACAGCAGCAGAAGACCAGAGCCGGTGCCACCGCTGTCCGCTAAGAACAGAAACTGAGGCTACACAGACTCACCAACGCTGGACAGAGACTGAAAACATGTTGCCTAGTCTGATGAGTCCTTGCAGCTCACTGCTTTACATCATCTTGTGTTCTGTGGTGGAACCTATGACCAGAAGAAAACTTTACAAAATAAGCATAAAGCACATGCAAACTCACAAGTGTTCACTTCTGTGTGGTCCTAGCTGTGGATCCAGGAGCGTCTGCCGCTGGTCATGTCTCAGGAGCATGGTTCCACGCTGCAGGCCGTCCAGCAGCTCATGAAGAAGAACCAGGTGAGAACATCAGAGCAGGTTATTACTCAAACCGCAGAATCATCAATGCAGGAGGTGTGGACTCTATAATTGCTTTGTCTTCAAACGTAGATGCTTCAGAGGGAGCTTGAGGGCCACAGGAGCAGAATCGACGAAGTCCTGGAGAGGGCGGGGATCATCGCTTCCATACGCAGCCCAGAGGCCGACTGCGTCAGGGCCGGGCACGACCAGCTGGCTCAGCTGTGGGATCTGCTGTGGGCCGAGACGGAGCGGAGGCAGCTGATTCTGGACGCCATGTACCAGGCCCAGCAGTACTACTTCGACACAGCCGAAGTGGAGGCCTGGCTGAGCGAGCAGGAGCTGCACATGATGAATGAGGAGAAGGGGAAGGTGGCTGAAATATACTGTTGAAACTGTTAACTATTCGTTAGAAACTTCTCCCATTTACATTGAAACCCTCCTGTTTGTGTCGTTTTGCTCCTGTAGGACGAACCGAGCACACTGCAGCTGCTGAAGAAACATTTGCTCCTGGAGCAGACCATCGAGGACTACGCCGAGACCGTCGGCCTGCTGTCACAGCAGTGTCGACAGCTGCTGGAGATGGGACACCCGGACAGGTGAATATCTGTTTCACTCTATGTTTGTCTTTTATGCTCCATTTAGCTTATTTTAGCTTATAGCTGTGGGGGTGCTGCGGTAGCTCAGTGGTTAAGTGCCATAGCCTCGTGATCAAGCCCAGGTTGTGTCAGGACGGGATCCAGGTGTAAAACAATTACAAAATGTTTCATGGAAGTTCACTCACACTTAGGACCCCTGCAGAAGGTAGTAGCCAAATGAAACTTATTTTCAGCTATGATTTAGCTAATGTTAGCTTTGAGCTACATTTTTGCTAAACTACACTTTTAGTCATCAATCCATCCATCCATCATCTTTTACTGCTTCTTCCTTTTCTATTCATGGGGGTCACTGGTGCCCAAAGCCAACAGTCACTGTGTGAGAGGTGGGGACTCCTGGACAGGCCTCCTGTCCATCACAGAGACACACAGAGACAAACAACCATTCACTCTTTCTCTCTCTCACCTAGGGGCAATTTAGAGTTACCAATCAGTCTATCATGCATGATTTTGGTCTGTGGGAGGAAACCGGAGTACCTGGAGAAAACATGCAAACTCTGCCCAGAAAGGTCCCCGGCTGGGATTTGATCCGGTGACCTTCTCGCTGAGAGAACAATGCTACCAACTGAGCCTCTTTTAGTTATGGCTTTGCTAAATTGAGTTATTAGCTACAAGCTCAGTTGTTTTAGATTTTAGCTACTGTTTTAGACATTGTAGCTACTCGCTACTCTTGCTGGTTTTAACGTTTAGCTGTTCTGCTCATGTTAAATTTTTAGCTACTGTTTTGTTAGTTTTAGATTTTGTTACTGTTCTGTCAGTTTTGCCTATTTTAGCTTTTAGCTACTTTTTATTAGTTTAAACTTTTTGCTAATTTTCACATATTTTTTGCCAATTTTAGATGCTTTGCTACTGTTGTGCTTGTTTTAGCTTATAGATACTGTACTGTTCTTGTCGGTTTATGCTTTTTACTATTGACCTGCTTATTTTAGTGTTTAGTTACTGTTTGGCTCTTTTTAATCCTTTAACAAATTTCAGCAAAGTCATTCAGCACGCAGCAATCACGCTGCATTTTTACAGAAAATGCTAAAGTTTTGTGTCAAACTGAAATTCTGACGTTGCCAGATGCCTTTAAATATTTGTTGTCAGTTAATGTTTCGGGTAGAGGTGTACCTGTTAAAAACATTGTGGACTCGTCTTTTGTTTCACCTGTTTTTGTTGTCTGCTCCACAGTGAACAGATCAGCAAGCGTCAGTCGCAGATAGACCGTCTGTACGTGTCCCTGAAGGACCTGGTGGAGGAGAGGAAGAGTCGTCTGGAGCAGCAGTACTGGCTCTATCAGCTCAACAGGGAGGTGGATGAGCTGGAGCAGTGGATCGCTCAGAGGGAAGTGGTCGCCAGCTCACCTGAACTGGGTCAAGACTTCGAGCACGTCACTGTAAGTTTGTTCACAGATGGTTTCTGTGGATGAGGAGCAGGTTTTTACTTACTGAAATGACACCTTGGCTTGTTTGAAACATGCTTTTTGAACCAATTTAAGCTATGACGGGATCTCCCTCTAAGTTTGTATACTTTGATTTGAAAGTTTATTCATGCGCTTTATTTTGATAGTACATATTAATGAGTAACTTACTGTACTTTTAAAGATTTTTTTTTTATTATTATCCAAGCTAGTTCTTATTTCTGTTTGCTCCTGAGTCTAAACTCTGAACTCTTTATTTCACTTCATTCGACTTGATTTGATCAAATCTAATCAGAGATAATGACGGTATTCAGAATTTGTCTGCTGAGTCAATGGTTGCTATGGTGATTCCCACCTTTTTAGAGGCAGAGGCGGGAGTCACCATAGCAACAGAGAAGGAAAGAGGAATTAACATTTGAGCTTCAAAGAAACAGTTGTGTTTATTTTTTAAAACTGCACTTTATTGTCTAAATAATCTGACAGGTGACCATTTCAAACTTAATGTTCAACTTTGAAGAAAACATTTAGAGCTTAATTTAATGGGAAGAAATTGAGTTTGGGTGAATACACTTTCCATTTTGACGTGATTTGAAAGAAAACTGAGTCCTGTCACTGTGGGAGACGAGATGAGTAGAAGAAGGCAAAAATAAAATGTTTTTATGTGTAAACTGAACTAATGGAGGAGGAACTGTGGATTAAACATATAGTTGAAATTTTAGAACTTAAGTTTAAAATTCAGAGTAATCTTAACTAAATGTTTTATGATAAAGTCTTTAAAAACATCTAAAAATATGACTGTGTAAAACCCATTAAAATATATTTAAATACAGTTTCAATCAACTGAAGTTTGGCTTTAACATTTATTTTGTAATAAATGTCTGATTTATTATTATTTTTTCTACTTCTATTAACATATGATGTAAAGAAACCAAGTCATTGCACACTATACCAGCCACCAATAAAAGTGGGTGAACATGTAATTGTAATGTCTTTCCGTGTGTGAATTTGTATTTTGATTAAACTCTCAGAAAGTATGGATGTACATTTACAATCTTAGCAAACACCCAAGTTGTTATAATCGTATATGTTTTATAGATATTGAGCTAAGATTGTGTGTGGTAGTAGCCGAGAGTCATTCCCAACACGTACCTCAAAAATCTTCTTAGATTTTAGTTTAAAACTTTGGCATCCAAAGCAGCATAGCTATGCATTCCTTCAAGAAATGCCACTTTTAGTTTAGTTTAGTTTAGTTTTTAGTTTTGTTTACCTTAATGCCATAGACAGGAATCGTACTGAGTTTTATAACAGAAATAAATAAAATGATAAAACAAGGAAAACAATAACCTCTCTTCCTGCTGCACCTCCAGGTCCTGCAGGAGAAGTTTACAGAGTTTGCATCGGAGACAGGAAATGTTGGGCAGGAACGTGTGACGGTTGTCAACCAGATGGTGGATGAGCTCATAGACTACGGCCACGCCGAGGCGGCGACCATAGCTGAATGGAAGGACGGGGTGAACGAGTCCTGGGCCGACCTGCTGGAGCTCATGGAGACCCGAGCTCAGATGCTTGCAGCGTCACACCAGCTGCACAAGTTCTTCTCTGACTGCAAAGAGGTAAAAGGCAAAGCTGCTGTGGACAGTTACAGCTCTTCTTAAAAACACTTTATGATTTTTTTTTTTAATCTTTTGTCCTCGGTGGATGAAACTAACATGGATGTGCTCCTTTTTGTTGGTTTACAGGTCTTGGCTCAGATTGAGGACAAACATCGACGGCTACCAGAGGTTCGGGCTCGGCAGGGCAGCACGTCCAACACCAGCACCCTGCAGAGACTCCTTCACAGCTTCGAGCAGGACATCCAGCTGCTGGTCACACAGGTAGAGCAACACAAACAAACATGCAACGTTACCCGCTGCAGCTTTGGTGTGAAGACGTTGTGCCTAATTGCTGTTCTTGCTGAGCTGCTCTCTTTAGTTATTCTTCGGTAAAACTACCTGATATTTATCTCTTGTTGCTGTGAGGTGAAGGCAGATAATACGTGGGTTTGTGGGCCTGTCTGTTAGCAAAATATCTCATGAACCACTTGACGGAGTTTATCAATAACCGCAAAAAATAATAATTGGATGAAAATCTACAATTGATTTATATCTGAAGTTAATTCAAGATGGTTCCCACATCACCAAAAATACTATAACTCAGCCTAATGTACAGATATTTTACTCAAATTTAGTGTGGTAGTAGCTGAGAGTCATCCACAGCACATTCACTGAGTGTAGCATTTCATAAAACATTATTTTCAAAAATTAAGTAATATCTCATTTCTGGTCTTAAGATGATTTTAGTCCAAAACTCAGGCTGGAATGGGGGTGGGCGATATGCATTCATTGAGAGATGTCTAGGCGTTTGATTTATTCATGGATAAAAGTGCAAGATGTTTTAATTTCTATATGCACATGAGGCAGTGGTGATCAGTTAATTCTCTTATCCAGGGGTTCTCAAAAGTTTTGGGTCTGGAAAATAGAAGCCTTTCCAGAGACGCCTTCATAAAACTCATGCTGATTAAAAATCCAACAATGTTCAGTCAGGTCGTCTGGACAGTTTCTTGTTTTGATGAGACGTTTCGTCCTTCATCCATAGAACTTATTCAACCGGAGGAGCCACCAAACAAACTGATTCCCACAAACAGCTCAATCCATAGTGGGAAAAAACAGTTTGCTGGTGCTAAGGGTCACCACTGTGGAGGCTGCTGATTGTGGGAATCAGTTTGTTTGGTGTCTAAAAAAAGTTAAGTCTGGTCCTCTGGACATTCAAAAAAACAAAACAACAACCAAAAAAAAAATTTAAAAAAAAATTGTAAAAGCGTTTCATCTTTCATCTGAAAGACTTCTTCACTCTGAGGTGATGGTCCTCCTTGATCATGTGAACAGCTAGTTTTGGCTGTCAGCAGCAAACTGGTTGATCCACTGTGAGAAGGTGCTGTTAATAAGACTGAGCTGAATACAACATCTCAGACTGAAGAAGTCTTTCGGATGAAAGACGAAACGTTTCTACAATTTTTGTTTGTTTGTTTGTTTTGGTTTTTGAATGTCCAGAGGACCAGACTTAACTTTTTTAGTTTTTTTTTTTTTTTTTGGGACCCCACTTTGAGAACCTCTGCTCTAGTTTCTAATCCACCCAAGTGATCTGAACAGAATTCACAAGTTAGTTAAATTGTGATTTTAGTAAAATCTTGTGTTTGAGTTTTTTCAGGCAGAACTACCTCCTTACTTTTTTAAAGCTTTATCAAATCTGCTTCCCGCACGTGGGATACAGAAAAAGTGGCACAGTGCTGCAGAGCCACAGCTGCTCCGTGCAGCTCTGGTGTCATTACACCCTGGCTGAACGCAGCAGGTGCCGTTTGTCCCTCGTGGGGTGTAGCTTCTTTCTGAAGCCTTCCTGCTCCGTCAGGTGCGTCAGCTGCAGGAGAGCGCAGCCCAGCTGAGGACGGTGTACGCGGGCGAGAAGGCCGAAGCCATCGCGTGTCGGGAGCACGAAGTGATGCAGTGCTGGAAGGAGCTGCTGACTTACTGCGAAGAGTGTCGACTGCAGATCACCACCGAGACGGACAAGCTGCGATTCTTCAGCATGGTCCGAGATCAGATCATGTGGATGGACTCCATCATCTGTCAGATCGGCACAGGAGAAAAGCCCAGGTATTGACCTGAGCAACCGTCCTGCTTCTGAACGAGTTAATAAAATGTCCATGAGCTCAGCAGATGTGAGCGCTTGTCTGTGAAGGTCTGACTTCCTGTGTGCTCTGCAGGGACGTGTCCTCGGTCGAGGTGCTGATGAACTATCACCAGAGCCTGAAGAGTGAAGTGGACGCTCGCAGCCAGAGCACGCTGGAGTGTATAGAGATGGGAAAAACACTGCTGGCTGCTAGAAACCCTGCAGCTGAGGAGGTGACATGATGACATGGACAACATCCATCCATCATCATCCATCCATGTATCCATTCATCCATCCATCATCATCCATCCATGTATCCATTCATCCATCCATCATCATCCATCCATGTATCCATTCATCCATCC
>JARVGV010001299.1:38683556-38697240 GCA_031762435.1 Hypsolebias longignatus | reverse complement strand
GTGTAATTCTTGTTTTGTTATTAGTACATCTGTGGGTTAGAATAAAGTTGAACTAAAGGCCGTATCTCTTCTTTAAACATGTTTGAGGGAAATATTCCTGAGATCCAATAATTGTGCCTTTTTATGATTTTTCTGCGGAGTTAACTTTAACAGATTATTTAATAAAGTCAAAGTGAAAACAGGATTTCATAATAAAGACGATACCGTTTATCTTCATTCTTCACTGATAAAATAAATATATATATTTTAATACATAAAATGTAAAAAATAAAATAAATTAATACGTTTCCACCCTCCGTCTCGGTCCTCCTGTCTGCCAGGCCTTGGAATCCGGCATTTGTGAGCGAAGGCCGGACACTGAGCCCCGGCCTCGTGTGCTTCAACAGGTCGGCAGCTCGTATGATCCTCCGCGGTGACATCGCTCGCTCAAATTTTGTCGATGGTCACCAAACACAAAAACGCTTGGACTTCAGCATTAAACACATTAAACACAAAATATTGAAAATAGATCCAGCTGCTGTTCCGCGTTCCGAGAAATTGCAGGATCAGTGAAAAGTTTCTGAGATCCAGTGACTCCTCCCCCTGATCAATCAGTGTCCTGCGTTCACGGGTCGGTCCCGACTCAGCTTGAACAGTCACACCAGAGAAGCAGGAACCAAACAAGGTCCCCAATCAGCCTCAAATCAGCTGAAAAATCCTGTGGAATAGTGATTTTTCTGTGGAGGGCTGAGTAGGAGCAGCGCAAAAGCCCCACATCTGAAGCAGTAAGACCCATCCATCTGTCCATCTGGCCATCCATCCGTCTGTCCATCATCTTTTACCCACTTCTTCCTTTTCAGGTTACGGGGTCACTGGTGCCCATGTCCAGCCATCACTGTGTGAGAGGATGGGACACTCTGAACAGGTCTCCAGTCCATCACAGGGACAAATGAGACAAACAACCATTCACTCGCTCACTCACAGGGACAATTTAGAGTTACCAGTCAGTCTAACATGCATGTTTTTGGTCTGTGGGAGGAAACTGGAGTACCTGGAGAAAACCAACGCATTCATGGAGAGAACATGCAAACTCCATACAAAAGGTCCCTGGCCAGGATTTGACCCAGCGACTTCCTCGCTGGGCAACAGCTCTACCAACTGAGCCACTGTGCCGCTCATAAATAACAACAAATGCATAATATCATCAACATGCATTCTCTTCTGCCTGATAATGCTTTAAAATTAAACATTTGCATCAGACAAACTCACATTTGGTTTGTTGAAGCTAATGTGAGTTTTAACTTTGATTTATTTATTTATTTATTTTATTTTTTTGGCTGATATGATAGAAACAATATTTTAATTCCACTGTCACTTATAACTGTCAGCTGTCAATCATTGTCAGTTGGAAAACAACATGTTTTAAATTGTGGCAAAAATGCACATAAACAAACAAAAATCTGAATTCTATGTCAAGTTTAAGGCAGTTTTTAAACTGGATCACTACATTTCAGTAATGCAGTATCTCTTTTTAACCACTTAAATCATTTAGAAGGTTTTTATTTTTTATTTTTTTACATTTTATGGTATGTCTCAGTTTTGCGTCAGAGACTAGACAGAAAACTTTTGTTCCAGGAGTTTTCTCATTCATATGTTGGTGGTTTTGAATTTCAGATCAAGGAGAAACTGGAAAAGGTGGTCGCGAAGCAACAAGAGCTGTCTGAGAAATGGGACCAGCACTGGGAGTTCCTGCAGCACAGTGAGCACTCACAGTCCTGAAATCTGTCTTCTTCAAGAGGGGAACAAGTAAAACAAATGGAGAACCTCACCATATCTCCATGTCCTACCCTTAGTGCTGGAGGTTCATCAGTTTGCCCAGGAGGCGATGGTGGCGGAGGCCTGGCTGACCGCTCAGGAGCCGCTGATCAACAGCAAGGAGCTGGGAGGGAGCGTGGACGAGGTAGAGCAGCTCATCCGTCGACACGAAGCCTTCCGCAAAGCAGCCGCCACCTGGGAGGAGCGATTCAGCTCACTGCGACGGCTCACCACGGTACGGTCTTACCACCACTCGTCTCTCCCTTCGAGAGTCAACGCAACAAACATCAGGAAGAGTAACAGCAGTCCTGGGTCGTCTCTAATGTTTGTTTTGCTTCATGTTGTGCCAAATGTTTTCACTCGGTGACGTCTGGACAGCAGGCAGGATGGGTCACCACCCGGACCCTGACGCTCCGCGCACTTTACTGTTGTCTTTTGAAACACGTTGTTCTATGAAACCTGTATGTGCATTTCTGCATTGATGGTGCCTTTACAGATCTGTAAGCTAATTGTGCAAAAGGTACTAATGCACCCCCATACCATCAGTGATGTAAAGCGCTGCGTTCAAAAAACTGGAAGAAATTCTGTATTCACTCTTGTTGAAGATGATTTTGAAGGTGGTTCTGTTTCTTTTTGCAGGTGGAAAAGCTGAAAGCGGAGCAGAGTAAGCTGCCCCCAACTCCTCTGTTGGGTCGTAAAGTCTTCCTGGACCCCCAAGATGCTGCGGGAAGTCCAACACACCCCCCGCGCCTCCCTGTCTCCCCCGTCCTGAGACAAACCATCTACGAACAGAATGAAGCCAGCTCTCCTCCGTCTCCGTCGCCTCTCACCCCGACACCCTCTCCATCATCTGCCGCTCGGCGACTGGGGTCAACAGTCGCCAACTACACCCCCGTGATGAACGGCTCCAGTTACCACCACACCCTGGAGGCCCGGCATGGCGGTGTCGTGGGTGTAAAAACAAGTTATGGGCAACCAGCTCCTTCATCAATTGCGTCTGTTGCCACGGCAGCCATGTTAGTCTCAGCCAACCAGATGAGAGAAAGCGCCAGCACAGCCAGAGATCAGGTTACAAAGGTGATGAGTCACCTGCAGCTTCCAGGGCAGGCAGGCAGGGAAGCGGAGGTGAAATCCTCCACGTATCTTCGACAACCCAAAATCAAACACCTGGATGATGCGGTGACGCCGCTGATTGTGGCCAGCCGGCTGGAGAAAGTGAGAGAGAGGGGACGGGAGAGAGAGCCAAAGATCAGGGAGATAGGCACAGAGAGAGCGGAGGTGGCGGTGATGGCCGAGGTGGTGCTGCAGGAGCCGGGCCGAGAGCGTCTGCACAGCGAGCCCACCAGGGGCCCGCGGGGATCCAGGCCCGACGCCTTCGGCCAAGCCGAGCCTCAGGTCCAGACGTATCACCGTGACCACAGGATAGAACGGCAGCTGTCGAGCGAGCAGCTGATCCAGGCACGCAGGGATGAGCTGCCTCAGGAGGTGTGGAGAGAACAGGCGGAGAGGAGGGAGAGACGGACGTTAGAGAGGCAGACGTCCAGCGAGCAGGAGGGCCAGGGGAGTCACGATGGCCGCAGGAGAGAGAGGGACAGGAACCGGATGGAGAGACGGGAGTCCAGCGAGAACGACATGGTCAGAGAACAGTCAGACCGGCGCTCTGCAGGAGGGTGAGACTGACCAACTCTGAAAGGTTGTTTGAGTTGAGCGTTGCAGTTGGCTGATAATCTATTAATTCTTTTACAGAGAGAAGAGATCCACCATGGCAGAGATTGTAGAGCAGCTGCAGGAAAGAGAAGCAGCACAGGTCTGGACTTCAGGACTCAGTCCCATTTAACACCTGTCCCCCATTTAACACCTGTCCCCCATTTAACACCTGTCCTCCACTGAACACCTGTCCCCCATTTAACACCTGTCCCCCATTTAACCCCTGTCCCCCATTTAACACCTGTCCCCCATTTAACACCTGTCCACCATTTAACACCTGTCCCCCATTTAACACCTGTCCCCCATTTAACCCCTGTCCCCTAACACTTAGATCTGTCCCACCAGAATGAGTCTTTGGGGATGTAGGGGGAGAGCAAGTGGAAGGACCTGGTCCTGTAAACTAACATTATGCTGGTGAAGATTCTCAGTCATCCAGGACATGATAAAATCAATTTTTGATTATAAACTAACATTGTTCAAGAATAAACTTGAAAGTCTTGCAGGGTTTACAGGAACAGAGCAGATAAATCCATCCAGCAGAGAATTAATTAACACCAGGCACGCTGACTAACTGTATTAAAATTAATTTAGTTTACTTGACACAGATTGATCCAACATGATTCTTGTGTTTTAAAGACATTGTTTTTCATTATTATTATTTTTTCTGCAGAAACCTGTAGCTCATGCAACATAAACTATAAATTACTGAGGACAATGTGTTGGAACTCCTGAAAAAAAATCCAACACTTACAGGCGCATCTAAAAAAATTACAATATGGTAAAAAAAGTTCAACATTTTCTGTCAATCATTTCAGAAAGTGAAACTCATTTATTACATCCTTGTAAAAGAGATTAATAATCTCAATGGATGATCCTGATAAAATAAAAGCAAAAAATAAACTGATTCATTACACAGAGTGAAATACTTCAGTCTTTATTTCTTTTAATTTTGATGATCATAACTTACAGATAACAAGAAACCAAAATAAACTAATATTGTGAAGAGGTTCAGTATCATAAACTCCTGGTGTCACAGCCTGATCAGCTGATGGACTCCTGGACATGAGCTACAAACGTCTCCGTCCTCACGTCCAGCCACTTCTGAACCAGAGACGTCAGAAGCGTCTTACCTGCTGAGGACACAAAGAACTGGACTGTCTCTCTGTGGTCCAACGTCCTCTGTTCACATGAAAGATTTATAAATCAAGGTCTCAGAGTCTGGAGGAAGAGTGGAGGTCCAGAATCCACGTTGTTGAAGTCCAGAGTGAAGTTTCCACAGTCAGCGATGGTTTGATCCATGTCCTCTGCTGGTGCTGGTCTACTGGGTTTTCTGAAGTCCACGCAGCATCTTCATGCTTCCTTCTGTTGATGAGTTTTATGGAGATGCTGATTTCATTCTTCAGCAGGACTTGTCACCGACCCACACTGCCACAGGTCCCAACATCTGGCTGTGGAAGATTCTCCGTTTTCTGTTCATTTTTTTTATTTTAAGTTACAATCATCAAAACTACAAGAAATAAAAGCTGAAATATTTCACTCTGTGTAAGGAAGTGATTGATTAAAACAAAAAGTTTTCACGATCCATACATTTGTTTATGTGCATGTATATTTGCATGAATGTAATTGTGAAAAATTAAATACAAAAACTCTAACTCTGCTTGTCTAACCACTTATACGAGCCAATAATTATCATAGCAAATTAATAATATACTGTAAACAGACTTAAATAAAACACAAATCATACAACATATCAGCATTATAAAATCTAAATTACAATATTAGAAATATGGTGTCTAAGAAATTAAAACATCTAAAAATGTCATATGTCTATTACATTATCTACAAATTACAAAACCTAACACATTTAAATCTAATTGCCTATACAACGATCAATGACGGCAACTTTGGTTTTGTTTCAGTCAGTTTTTAATTTTACTTTTAAACATTTTCAGATCATTTTTTTTTTACTGGGACACAACCGACAGACGGGACGTCCTGACTCTTATCAGTCTGTGAATAAATAAAAATGGACTACGTTGATTAACATTTACTGTTTGTGTAGAGAGAAGTAACAAAGTTAGAAGAGCTGGTGCTCTCTGTCCTCAGGCCCGCGGCGAGGTGCCCCGCCTGCCCAACGGGCTACCAGAGAAGTCTTCCCGTCCCGACAGGCCTCGAGCCCGGGACCGACCCAAACCGCGCCGCCGGCCGCGTCCCAAAGAGCCAGGAGAGACCACGAGGAGGTCCAGGTCTGCGCCAGCTCAGAGCAGCCCCGCCGTCCCACAACCTCCAACACACACAGCACACCACGAGGGCTTCCTTTTCCGCAAGCTGGACATCGAGAGCACGAAGAAGAGCACCAACAGGTGGGTGTTCAGGGCCGTGCACGTGCGCCCAGCTGGCGCAACGTGTATCCAAATGAAAGAAGTCTGAACTCTGAAATAAAACCAAAGCCCACGAGCTCGTTAAAGTTTGATATCTGAGGAAGTTGCTTGGAGTTTATCGCTTCTAGCATTTGTTGCACCTAATGGTTATTCTGATCCATCAGTGTGGCGACAGCGGCATGACTTTAGCATGTTGGGTTACGGAGCTAACACGCTTGACTGAAGCTGCATGTGCTCAAGCGATACTTGATCCTTACAAGCTGCCACCGTCACAACGTCAGGATGTAGTTTTGATCAACTCTTTTCTAATTACATAAATGACTCTTAATCCGTTATAGTTACTTTTCAAACTGGATTATTGTGTTGCTTAGTAACGAGGTAGCTCAGCTAATGCTTTAGTTGGTTGTTCTGTGTTTTCCTTCACGTTCCTCAAAGAACCATTAGCATGCGCATTAGAAAATACTCTTATTCTGAAAATCTAAATCAGTTTTGATGAGAATCGAAATGTGAAGACGGTAAGGCTGGACAGTAATTTGATATCGATATATATCACGATATACTTTTATTCAATAACGCTGATGTGAGTTTTAAGCACATTTTTGATAGTTTGAAATACATTACGACATGATGACAGCGTTTCACTGACTCATTTCTTTTTCTGTTCGGCGCTTCAGTTTCAACTCGAACAAAAAAGGCCGCGGTACAGCTACGTACGTGTGTGTTGACGTGCGCCACAGCTTGAAGGAGTCAGCGGTAGCAGGCTGGGCTAAAGCTCCAACGAGCGTTAAGATTTCACTTCAAAACGAGTGCCCATGACCGTCAGAATGTGACTGAACACGCTTTCACAAGCGAAGAGAAAGCAGATGACATCACTGATAAGAGAGGACAGACTTATTTGGGGGTGTGGAAGTGGTCCAGCTTTCTAAGATCTGATAAACTGCAGGTTTGTGCTTCAAACTGTGACGGAGAGTCGTTCCCACTAGCTGTGGGAACACATCGAACTTGTTCCACTCCATAGAACATGCTGAGAGTCACAAGATGAAGCACAATAAAGTTTGAGCCAGCGTGTCCCTGAAGCAACCCCCCCCCCCAGCTGCATCAATAGAGAGAGTTAGGTTACATTGTTGTTTAAAGTTAAAACTATTAATAATATCAAAGTTGATAGTTTTATGTTTATTTGACGGTGATTTCAAATTTCTTCCAAGGCTAAATACAAATACTGTACATTCATTTAGTTGTAAAGTTTTTCTGTGGCTTTTATATTGTTTGTATCATATCGAATATTATAGACTGAAATTAAGAAATACAGTATATCGTGATAAAAGAGTTTGGTCCATATCGTCCAGCCCTTGAAGACAGTTAACTAAGAAGCTCCACAGCATGAGAAAACTGTGCATGTTGATGCTTTAAGTGCTTCTCTGGTGGTTCGTTCATAAGCAGACGACACACACGTGCGCACGCACACACACCCTGACCTCCACAGATCCTGCTTCCTCCAGAGACACCAGGAACAAGCCTCGCTCTCCTCGCTGCCCTCTGGTGGCTGGACTGAGCGCGCACGGCTGAAAGCTCATCCAGTTCCAGCGAAGGATGAGTCCCGCTCACGCGCCCGCTCGTGGCAGTGGATGAATGTGCCACATGTACATGCCCCGTTATGTACATGACGAGGTAAAGCATGGTTCTGAAAGGCTGCCGACTGTTTGCTCCCTGGGCCGGACCTTGAGGAGGAGAGTGACCGGTCGGCCCTTTAGGAGACGCGCTGAGGTTCCAGCGCTCTTTGCTCCATCGCCACTCATTTAGATACGAAAGATGCTGGTGTGCACGTTATTATTCTGCCAATACTTTACAGTGCTCGTGTTGGGATGTTTCAAATAGCTTCAACTGTTTCAAAAAACTACATACAGGGTGCTTTAAATAAAATTAAATAAAACTCACTATTTCTGTTCAGCAAACATTTTCAAAGCGTTGAGAAAAATAAAACATTTTTTAGGTGAAAACCTCCATCAATGCTAAGATTTTCATGAATCTGTCCACTAAAAGCTGGATTCACCAGTGAATTCTTGTTTTGAGTATTGAATAAATAAATACTGTATACATTTTTTTTTCCTTAAAGAAACAATGATTAGTCAAAGGTGTTCAAAAGCTGAATTTGTTGCATTTTAATTTACCGGTACCCTAAACTTCTGACAAGTCATAGTGTGCTATTACTTAAATGTGCAAAAATAATTTGACCACTTTAGTGTTCCCATGCAGAGGTCTGCAACCTATGGCTCAGGGGCCAAATGTGTCGCTTTAGTCCTTTTTGCATTGGCTCTTTGAACTTTGACCAAACATTTTTTTAAATAAATAAGATTTAATTTTCTCTCACGATAATAATAATAATGAATTTAATTTGTAATGCACTTTTCATTAACAAAAATCTCAAAGTGCTACAAGGTGTAACTAAAATCAATGATAAAATAAAAAAATAAGTGATAAAATAACAAGAAGACTAATTTATTTTCCATTTAAACATGTGAATAAAACTAATACAAGCAGCTAAACACATTGATTGGATCGTGTTAGCAGTTTGTTAGACAACAAACCTAATTTTTACATTTAACTAGCAAATTTAGAATTTTACTTATTTTTCTACAGATAAAATTTATATTGATTGGCTGCATTTTCTTACTGTTTTAATTTCATGTTTAAAAGATTTAAAGCAGATTTTCCTTTTTTACAAAAATATAATTTTCTGTTATATAATGTCAAATATCAACAACTCTGCATAGATTTTATTAAGTAACAGTAACATTTATGTAACACTTGAGTTATGTTTTCTTGTGCAGAATAAGCCTGCTGTGTAGGTCAGAGGTCACCCCGCCCACCGGACAGAGAAGGTCCCCCAGCGGTCTGGAAGTGGCCCACGGCCCGCCACTTGATGAGTTCTAGCAGTTCTAGCATGTTTTAGAGTCTGGACCCATTTAACTTGGTGGTCTAAGAGGCACAAATGTGTTTTTGGATTGTAAAGGTCTCACACCCACGCTGGGAATCTGTCCTAGAAAGTCCCGAAGGGTTTATTCTTCATGCTCCCCTGAAAATAAAAACTAGAACAGATGATGGGCCAGCTTTCATGATGTGGACAGCTGAGCACGTCGTTGTTCTCTGGTCCTGGATCTATTGGACCTGTTTTGTTTTTTTATTATTAATTTTATTCATCCATTTAAAACAATCATAAGAAACCAAACTAATCCATTTTAAAGAAAAACATTAAAACACTAACATGAGAAAGAGATAAAACCCAATACAGTATAAGTATAATAACTGAAATATTCCAGAAGGCCTATGAGGGGAAGAAATGTAGAGCAACATCGACATTGTACCAGGGGTCGATGAGAGTCAGGGAAATATCTACTTTATATATGAAGGAGAAAAGGGAAAATGAATTAAATGAATGTATAAGTGAGGAAGATTGGTTTAAATTTTGTAAAACACTGTGTACGGCCACCTGCTCTCGTGCATGGAGAGAATTCAATTGGAAAAATTTAGTTAGATTTTTTTTTTAATAATTCCAAAGATCGTAAAGAAGATGGTATCCAGCTCACAGCTGTGCTGGAGACTCTGTGGTCAGATGGATGGACCATACTCATGTCCTGTCAAAAGATAACTGGGTTCTAGGATAGCATAAGTAATATTAAAAAAAAAAAAAAAACTTGGATATGGAATACCCAGAACATGTAGGACACTTTATTTGGATGCTTTACATGTGACATAATCCAAAAAGAAGATGAATACTTGGTTAAAAAAAAAAAAAAAAATTGCTTTCTGCGACTAAGTAAGCTATCACAATGGCACAAAGAGGAACCTCCAGATGTGGGACAACAGCTGTACACTGCGGATGAGATTTTTGTAATGGAAAAACTTACCTATAGGCTGAGACTGCTTTTGATTAAAAAATGGCAGGACTATAAAAACAAAGAAGACACCACATCTATAACTAGTTAAGACGATCATTGATAAGAAACAAATGTACTTGGATGTAAATATGTTAAGGCTTCTCCACTATAATTTTTTAAGGAAATGCTAAATAAAAAATGCATAAAAAAAAAAGAAAAACACTGAATGACAAGGGTGCAGAAAGAAGAAAATTCTTATAATATCTGCCCCTTGTTTTAAAAAAAAAAAATATATATATAAAAAAAACACAGTTTAGGCTTGAACAATGTCCAAAGTGAAAACAAAAAACATCAGGCGTCCTTCACATGGTATCATACTTTCCAACAATTTTAACTTAACCCTCTTATTAAACATTTAAGTTGTATAAATGTTTATGGTGATATCAAGTCAACTCCACAATCGTGTTCCCTGAACTACAACTCAGCTCCTTCAGACTAGTTCTAAATGGAGGTTTTACAAATATTTATATTCCCTTAAGGTTAAAATGACTCTTTTTTTTAACAAATTTTAATTGAATATTTGAAGGTAATACTTTTATGAGCTTTATACATGACTTATAAAATACTATATTCAACCAAATCATTAAATTTGAATAATTTCAATTGATGAAATAATATATTTGTTGGGTGACCATAGCACTTCCTGCTAATAATTCTTATACTGTAGCTCTTTTTTTGTAAAATAAAAATAAGATTTGTAATTGTTGTGCATGCTCTCCCCCAAACTTCAATACAGTAGATTAAATATGGAACAATCATTACATTATACAATACATACAAAACTTTGTCATTCAAAAACTCTTTTACTTTATACAGTAATGCGTTGATTTTGTTATTTTTATTCTTAAGTAATTTATATATTTCCATGTCAGCTTCTCATCAAAAACGACGCCACAACATTTTATTTCATTAACTCTGTGAATTTCAATTCTGTAAAGTTTAAATGGCTCTTTGATCATTTTCTTTCTATTAATAAATATCATGTAGTTTGTTTTTTTCTAAATTTAAAAGTTTTTAAATCAGGATAATAATCTGCACACGTGCTGCTTTCTGGTGAAGCTTTACTGTGCACACGTTTCAGGCGTGCGTTTAAACAAGTCCGCCATGAGTTACGTCGACGATGAAGAAATGAGCCGCGGCAGAATCACTTCTCTGAGACGCTCTCGGTTTGGACCTTGTCAGAAACGTTGCTCCGTCACTCGTCGTGTTTGAGAAGAACGAAGACGACGTTCGATTTAAACGCGTCCATCAGCTGCAGCAGCAGGAAGAGGGGCGCTGTCAGCAGACCTGGCTCTGTGTCTGTGGTCTTTTGTTGGTCTGTTAGCAAAATATCTCATAACCCAGCAGACAATTTATTTTAAAAAAAAATAACTTGCAGAAAGTAATAGTTGTGTGTACATCTACAGCTGTTTTACTGACGGCTAAGCTCAAGTCTCTCAGCTGTTGAGCTCAAGTGTCGGCTGGTAGTAGCCGAGCGTCGTCCCCCACACGACAGCTGGAGCTTGAGCGTGCGTTTATTCTCAAGGTTTGACCAAAACGGCTACAACGCCATCGTGTCTCCACGTAAGATGATGGCGATGTAACTCTCTGGCGGACGATATGCGTTCCTGTAGGGGTTTAACCGCACTTGCTGCGCCGCAGGTGGGCCCAACCGCTGGACCACAACGCAAAGACCGAACAGGCCTGAAACTTTTGCACAGTACGTGCAGTTCTCTGTCTGCTCCTGATGCGGAATGCTGTGCACGTCGTCACACTCAGTCAAGAAGAACCAGCACCTTGTCCGGTTCTGGTCCTCGTGGACCAGGACTGGACAGACCCTGGTCTTAGACCAAGATGGCATTTAACCAAACTCCTCTGTGTCTTCTCCTCCTCCCCCCACGCTGCTGCTGGCTCTTTGTCTTGTCTCCTCCAAGGTGAGTCACACTGAGGCGTCGCACAGGAAGCTGTACGTAGACCCTGTTCCCGACATCCATCCATCATCCATCCATCCATCCTTCCATCCATCCATGCGTCCATCCATCCTTCCATGCGTCCATCCATCCCTGCCTGCCCACCTCCTCCATCTGTCCGTCCGTTCATTTGTGTTTGTTCAGCAGTGTGTTTCCTCCTCCCTTCTTGGGGCTGGTCCATCCCGCCTACCTACCTGTCTGCTCTGGCCAGGTGAGTCAGGTGTTAGCCTAGCGACGGCCACTCTGCAGCTTTCCTGACTCCGCCCAATTTCCCCTTCCGACCTCCGCCCCCTCCCCCTTGCTCCTCACATTCACCCTCTCCCCTCCACCTGTGCTTCCATCCCCCCCCACCCCACCCCCTCCCACCTGCCCACACCACAGCAGGTCATGGGTCAACCTGTACTGCGTGCTGAACAAGGGGGAGCTGGGTTTCTACAAGGACGCCAAGAACACGGCGACGTCCTACAACAACGAGCCGCTGCTCAGCCTCTCCCACTGCCAGTGCGACGTCACCAACGGCTACAAGAAGAAGAAGAACGTGTTCACGCTGAAGTGAGGCGCTGCTTTGATGCTTCTTTATTTACAGTGACATTTTCAAGATGGCCGCCACAGCTGATTGACTGTAGACGCCACGAAAATGTAACTGAGTGAATTGTACAGATCAGTGGTGGTCGCTGAGAGTCGTTTCCATCACAAAATCCAAGCGTGAGCTGATAATCTGACAGAAGCTGTTTTTTATGTTCGCAACCTGAGATGATGTCACTGTCGAACTGTGGCACGATGGATGGCTGAAGATGTGCGTTACTTCATGTGAAGGAACGCACATCTTCAGCCATCCTTCACAGGAAGTAGCGCACATCTTCAGCCATCCATCACAGGAAGGAACGCACATCTTCAGCCATCCATCTTGTGAAGGATGGCTGAAGATGTGCGTTCCTTCTGAAGATGTGCGTTCCTTCTGAAGATGTGCGTTCCTTCATGGAAACTCAGGCTTTAACTGATGGGATTCACATTTCCATGAAGTTGTGACCATGTTTCTTCAGTATCTCAGGACCCTCTGATCCAGTTTTTCCTCTGAACATGTTTTTGTTGTTCAGTTCAGAACTAACACGTTCAGATGGAACAACGTTTCAGGGAAAACATGTGTTTGTTTGTAACCTGAACCTTCACCGTTACGTTTCTCCTCTCGCTGCAGAACGAAGGACGGCAGTGAGTTTTTGTTCCATGCAAAAGATGAGGTGAGACACTGATGATATTTTACGTGCGCTCCACAAACAACAGACGTGCACGGTGACTCTTACGCAGCTCGTCTGTCCTCCCGTCCACAGGACGACCTCAAAGCCTGGGTGAGCATCATCACCACCAGCATCTCGGAGCACGAGGAGATCGCCAAATGGGGTCAGCCCCAACCAACTACCTCATCCACCGACGAGGGGACGCGGCGTGACGGCAGCAAGGTGGACAACCGGTCAGAGCGAGGCGGCGAGCGTTCCGACCGGGCGGATCGGATAGAGCGGGCGGAGAAGGAGAGAGGAGAACGATCGGAGAAGTCGGAGCGAGGCGGCAAGTCGGACGCTAAACGCTCTGAGAAGTCCAGTAAGAAGAAGTGAGCCAGCAGACTGATTGGGATCAAACGTGTGAACAGTAGATGGGAGCTGAAGCCCCCCCCACTAACAACCACCGACACGGCATCAAGCGGCCGCGTCTGGACGGACAAACGGAGGATCGAGCCCAGCGCTCGCTCTGATCTCGTCTCTTTCAGCACATGGAGTCAGAGAACTGCAGCAGCTCCGGCCGTCAGTCCTGACTGAACGGAGCTCTTTGCTTCATGTCGCACATGAGCTGTCTGTCTGTCTGTCTGTCTGTCTGTCTGTCTGTCTGTCTGTCTGTCTGTCTGTCTGTCTGTCTGTCTGTCTGT
>JARVGV010001299.1:38667710-38683456 GCA_031762435.1 Hypsolebias longignatus | reverse complement strand
CGAAGCTAAGAGCTAACTGTAGTTCATACCTCCAGAGCAGGAGGCTGGGCTGCCACAGAGTTGTCCGAAAAAAGGAGGCTGCCATCGGACACATGAGCTGGAAAAGGTCGGTGGAACCTAGCTGCCGAAAGTGGTACTACACCATTTTTGGCTAAAATGAAAAACTGTCATATCTGAGCCAAAAATGGGTCTAAAAACACGGGAAAAATCCATAAACAGCTCGCACCTCTCTATAAGTCGCAGGACATGCAAATTAGGCAAAAAGGTGCGACCTATACACCGGCAAATACGGTAAACGTTAGCTTACAATTAAAAATAAGGGAACAGACGCCAAACTGTAAACAAAAGTTAAGTCTGTAAAAACAGCTAAAGTTGACCTAAACTTAACCTACTGGTTAAAAACCAAAACCAGCGCCATAGCAGAAAACAAAAAAACAAATTAAGCCAGTAGCTAAAAGCTATAATTAGCAAAGCCAGTGTTAATATGAGCAAAACTGTAAAAAAAAAAGTAAACTTTTTAATCCATAGATAAAATTGGCATAACTGTAGCCACAAGCTTGCATAGCCCACATGTTGCTAAATGCTAAGAAACTCTAGCTATAGGCCACAATAAGCAATACAGAAGCTAAACTGAGTAAAACTGTAAATAAAAGCTAAAATCAATTAAACCATACCATAATTTTGTATAATCATAGTCAAATCTCTACTTTCAACCCAGTTTTATATGTTTTAAAGCTATAATCAGCTAAAGAAATGTTTAAAAGCAAAACTGTAAAACGATTTAGAAGGATCTGATCTGATTTCAGTGTTTTTATAAATAAAGTTGAGTATTTTTAAAAGTATTAAAGTTTTAAACACTAGACGTCACAGCGTCCTCTTCCTGGTTGAGCCATGTTTGATTTCTGAAAATGAAACAAAGTTAGTGGAACAAGATGAAGATTAAAGTCTCAACATGAAAACAGTTCCTTCCAACACGACGTCGCGTTGCTTTTCATTTTATCTTTTGGTCACTTCAGGAAAATCAAATCAACACTTTGATCTTCTCCGAACAGAAACTTTCTCCAGGCCCGTGAATTTGTTGCATCTTAATGAGAACCTTTGAAACGATCGCCTCGGTTACGACCTCTGATAAAATAGATTTAGTCTCTTAACCGTGAAAAAATAAAAAGGGTTGCTTCGTGCAAGTTGCTGAATTTAAAGAGAAGAAACTCTCAGGTGGTTTTTGTTCAGGAGTTGCCAAAGATCAAAAAGTTTCAAATTAAACTTCGGCTGCAAAATTAAAACCGCTGAGGTCAGCAACAAGTCAGGGGGAGCTCATGTGTGAGCGGCGCAGCCGAATAGTAATTATTACTGACACATGCACGCACGCGCATGCACGTTTCTTTCATGTTTGCTCGATCAGCTGAAAGCTTGATCCATCGAGGTCAACTCGTGTTCGAGACTCGTTTCTTCTGTTTTAAAAGATTTTTGTCCAGAATCTTTGAGCGATCTCGACCTGAAATAAAAATATAGAGTTTAAACGACTTATTTGATTTAAATGTCTTAAAATTTAATTTCAGGTTTGGTTAAACCAACAAAATCTTTTATTAAATTTGAGGTGAAACAAGTTGTTTCACTGCATGCTGCAGCCTGCATGCATGTGGCGCTGCTGCTTGTACTGAATTGTTTACTCGTGCACAAAACAAGTGTTTGTGCTCCTCATTCAACCAGGTTGGTGTAAACGAGAGGCGGGGCTCCACAGCAGCCCCCACGGACAGGAACGTTATTTTATAAGATCAAACATTTTATTTGCAATGGGGTTTTTCAAGACGGTCGATTTCCCTGCAGAGGGCCGTGATGTCATAGGAACGTTTTATCAATTCTAAGAAAGTCTAAATGTTTTGAGTCTTTGTCAGGAACGAGTTTATTGACAGCACAAACAAACAAAAATAAATGTGTGGCTCTTTTTTAAGTTTCTGGATTATTATTTTTTTCCTCCACTCTGAACTTCCAGGGTTATAAAAAAAAAGTCACGGCGTTAAATTTCTCTTTTAGGCGTTTGTCGTAGTTTATTTGTTTGAACGTGTGTTCCTCCTCCTCAGGTTGAAATCAACATCCCGAGGCTCCCCAGGCTCATGAAGCACGACGAGCTGCAGTGCTCCTTCCACTGCGTCCGGCGAGGCCAGATGTGCAATTTCACCACCAGCGCCACGCCGGTCAAGGACGATCCGGTTCAGGTGGTGTGCTCGCTCCCCGACCCCGAGATCATCCCGCCCACTCCGGCTCAGCAAGGTGCACGGACCCGGGCGCTCGTGTTTCTGCCGTCCGTGAACTGGAAACACGTTTATTCTTTTAACGATAAACAGAAGTAAACTACAAGCACAGCTGTAAAGATCAGCTGCTGTTAGCCGTGGAAGCTAACTGTAGAAGAATATCAGCCGTTAGCTTTAGCAGCTGAACTTCATTTTTGTTCTGTAGGAGTTCACAGATCAGCTCCGAAAAGTTTGTTTTCTTTACAGTCTGCTTCGGCTGCTCTGCTTTTCTCGTCTTCTGCTCTTTCCTGCGTTTAGCTACGTAGCTCAGTGGTTAGTTGCCGCAGCCTTTAAGCCTTGGGGCTGACGGTTTGAGCCCAGTTTACGTCAGGAAGAGCATCAGGTGTAAAACAATAAATAAAATGCTAAATCTTTCATAAGAGTTCACTCACTGTGGCAGCCCGTACTGAAGGAAGCAGCCGAAAGAAACAACTCTTTTAGTTTTTGTTTATTATTGTTCTCCTATTTTAGCTACTTCTTGCTGAATTTAGCTTTAGCTCCTGTTTTGTTAGTTTTAGCCTTAATGTTTGTTTGGTAATTTATTTGCATTGGTTTTGCTACTCTTGGCTTTAGCATGCATTCTGCTACTTTTGGTTACTGTTGCACTATCGCTAGCTGCTGTTTTTAATTTTAGCTTTTATAATCTTTTTACTTTTATTTTAAGCTACAGTGTTGTTGATTTGTAGCTACTGTTCTTGTTGTTTGCTTTAGCTTTAGCACTTTTTTTGAATTTAAGCTGAAATCTAGGTTATCTGTGTATCTGTTTTGCTAAATTTGGCTACTGTTGTGATATATTTAGCTACTGTTGTGATATATTTAACTGCTGTTGTGATACATTTAGCTACTGTTGTGATATATTTAGCTACTGTTGTGATATATTTAGCTGCTGTTGTGATATCTTTATCTACTGTTGATATCTTTATCTACTGTTGATATCTTTCGCTACTGTTGTGATATCTTTAGTTACTGTTGTGATATCTTTAGTTACTGTTTGGTTAATTTGAAGCATTTGTTTTGGTACTTTTTGCTACAGTTTTGCAAATTTTAGCTTTAGCTTTTTTTTTAATCTTGGCTGCAATAGTCATTTAAGCATGATTTTTACTCTTAGCTTTGGAATTTGTTTTTCCTTATTTTAGCTACTGCTCTGCTATGTTTAGCTACTGTTTTGCTACTTTTTTTTTTTTTTTTTTTTTGTTTCATCATTAGCATCTTTTGCCACTTTGAGCTAAAATTTTGCTGATTTTGGTTTGTTGTCTCTGGCTTTTTACTTTAGCTTCAGCATCTTCTGAATTTTAGCCACAGCTTTGCTCATTCTAGCATCCAAGCTGCTTCTTTCTTCTGCTGTTCTGCTGCTTTTAGCTTTTCCTTGTTTTTCCCATTTTAGCTTCTGTTTGTTTTAAATTTAACTCTGTTTTAGCTACTGTAGCTAATTGTAGCAAAGCCTTCTGTTTAAAGCTCCAAAGGCGCCGAGCTTAAGCTGCGGAGCCTCTTGAACCCGTTTGTTTCTGCGTGTTCAGATTACGTGTCGGTCCCAGTTCGGGTTCTGGTGAACGGAACCGTCGTGCTGACGTCAGGAGAGTACCAGTTCTACAACTGCGCTGCTGCTGTCAGGAGGAACGAAAACACACCGTGAGCTGAACACACACACGCACACAGGTTCTGACAGAACCAGGAAGTGCGGACGTGTCGTCGTTATGTTTCCAGGTGTATTTCCTGTGTGAACAGTCGTTGGGGCTGCCAGTGGGACGCTCAGGATCACGTCTGCAGCGACGTGAACGAGGCTGCGGCGGGAGAACATGTAATCAAACCTCAGCAGGTAGTTCTGACCAGCTGCTGTTCTGGTTCCCCTGATTAAAAGTTCTGATGTGTGTGAGCTCACCTGACCCGTTGTTGTCCCCTCTGCTGGTGAAGCCCGAGAACTGTCCTCAGTTCGTTTCTCCGGAGCCGCAGCTGATCCCCGTTGGCGTCAGGATCCCCATCAGGTTCCAGGGAAGGAACCTCGAGATCTACAAGGTGACGAAGGCCCGGCTCACCCTCCTCATCCTCAGCTGCTCCCGCCGGTCTGTAACTTTGTCCCGTCTGTCTCCAGGACCAGAGGTTCTCCATCGGGACGGATCTGATGAAGTCGATGGAGGAGGAGGTGACGCAGGTAGACGCCTCTGAGTTCGTGTTCCCCGGCTTTGAGGTGAGCGGCTCCACGAGCGTTCAGCTGTCATGGAGATCATTTTAGCTGCTTTTACTGAAACTACACAAAATAATTTGTTTTCAGCTTTGACTGTTTGAAACAGCTACAGAAGAAGCTAAAACTGAGCGACCGTCACAGCTAAATGAAGCAAACTTTAAATAAAAGGTTCAAAATACTAAAAGTAAAAGCAGCTGAGCTGAAACCTCAAAACAAAAACTGATGACGTACTAGCTAAAAGATAAATGTAGCAAAAGGCTTTTCTAAATAATAATAAAAGCTAGTTCTAGCTGAAAAGTGCAAAACAATTCAGTTTATTTCTAAAGCTCCAAGTCACAAGAAGTCGTCTCAGGCTCTGAACAGAAACATTTAGATATAAAATAACACACTTTATCTGGAAAACACTAGCTAAAAGCCAAATGTAGCCAAAATGTTTGCAGCTAAACTGCAGCAAGAAGCTAAAAAAAGTTAGTTTCATTAAAACTCAGCCTTTGCTTCATGAGATATTTTGCTAACAGAGTTGATTAAATGTCATAGGCAGTCTGTTAGCACTCAGGCTGTGTGTTTGGGGTAGGTCTCAGCTACGTGTCCATCCGTATTAGTTTTAGATCAGTGTTTACTTTGAGTTTCATCAAATCCACAGGTTCATGAGTTATTTTGCTAACAGATGCACTCAGAGACGATCCAACAGGGAAAAGTCTCGTGGAGGCGATGAACACAACCTGGAGTTGATTCTAACATGTCTCCGTCTGTCTGTCTGTCTGTGTGTCTGTCTGTCTGTCTGTGTGTCTGTCTGTCTGTCTGTCTGTCTGTCTGTCTGTCTGTCTGTCTGTCTGTCTGTCTGTCTGTGTGTCTGTGGCGTCTTATCTCATGTTACTCCTCAAATCAGAAGAGAATCAAACCATGTCAAAACACACAGGTAGGATTTATTTGTTGGCCGTTTTGTCTCATCCCCCACAATGTCCTGCTGTAAAAAAACAGATTTTCAGCTGTTTTTATTTATTTATTTATTTATTTATTTTGTTCATAAGCAGCACCATAAACACAAACATCAACTTCTGTTCTGATTCTTGGGAGGTTAAAGTCGAGCAAAGAGCAGAAATCCTTTGTTAGAAAAGGAGAAATTTGTTCTTGCATAAACCTAAAGAATCAGAAATGTCACCGTCGTCCTGCAGAATTGCCATTTATTTATTATTATTATTATTATTATTATTATTATTATTATTATTATTATTTATTATGTGGCATAAACCCTGCAGCTCTCCGTCTGATTTGTAAGACTCGAGTTATTGGATCAGAAACCTGTGAACGCTCCAGTTCCCAGGGGCCTCATTCATCAGAATATTGTTTTGTTTTATAAGTTGATAAATCAACATAAAGTTACAGCGGTCACACGCTGACGAACTTTAGAGACTATTTATATTTTTATATGCGACGGAATGACTTGAACTTCAGTCCCTTGTTGTGTTTGCCGCACGTTGAGTTTTGGTCTGAAGCACAAAATGTTGTTTTTAATGAATGAGGCCTTTGGGGCTGCAAGTTGGCCTCATCTTTTTTTATTACACGTTCACTTTGGGTTTGACCGTTGCATCTGCTCTTTGTGTTAAAGAAAATGAGAAAAAGTCTCTGTAACATGCACGTGTGTGTGTCCATAGCTCTCAGGTTATGTTGGCGTGTTCTTACCGTGTGCTGTCCTCTCCTCAGTCTTCCAGATAAATCGCAGCCACATCCCAAACCCACATCTACGCACTTATAGTCTTTATTTTTTATCTTTCTGAAGACCCTAACCCTGAAACCGCCCGTCCGACCCCAGAACCGACCCCCCAGCCCTGAACCTGAACCATCAAACAGCCTAAAACGTCCCGACTGCATGTTTCTGCTCGAAGAGGAAGGACGGTCGCCTGCGTTTCAGTTCGTTTCAATCCCTGTTAAACGTCACGAAGCCAAAAGCCGACACATCGACAGGAAGCAGCGCGGAGCATAAAAACATTTATTAACGTTCTGATATTTATAATTTTTTTTATTTAAATTCCAGCCAAAGCTATTTTTATAGATATAGTGTTTAATGTGTTTGGCCCCTCTTCTGTCGTGTGAACAATTTAAAACTTAAACCTGTTAGATTTCAGTTTTGCTTTGTGTTTAGTTTACAAACAGAAAAACACACGAGCAGTTTATTAATTTAAGCATCATTTAATAAAGTAATTTATAGAAAACTAAGCTGTTTTTACCTGCAAGGTACATTTACTTCATGCTTCATGAGCAGGTTAGTTTTCTAACATATTAATTTAATATTTTGGGGGTTAAAGGTCGTCACTTTAAGCTCTAAACTGTATTTTATGATCTCTGGCTGTTTATTTTTGTAGCTTTTTTCACTCGACGACTTTAAACCTTTGTCTGAACTTTTACCCTCGTTTAAGTTCATCTAAAATGTCTTGAGAACTTCGGGGGGTTTTTTTAAGCAGCAATACATAAAGTACCAGGTAAATCACCTGTAAATACCCAGTAAGTACCAGCTCCCTGCTAATTGAGGCTGCGTACCCAGGAAGTACTTGGTAAATTGACCGCGTACCTTGTAAGTACTGTGTATTAGCAAAGTACTGGATGCATACAGGGTGAATAAAACTAATTACTCAATAAGTTATTGGTAAACACATACTATGTACCCTGTACTAGTATCTGCTACATTCTAACTACATACATAGTCTTTATATACTATGTAGCCTGTAAGTACCAGTTAATTACATGCTATATAGTTGGTATATACCTTGTACTTACAGGCTTTGTACCAGAACAAGTACTAAATTTTTACTGGATATATAACTGTTATTTGCATGCTTAATAGACTGTAAGTACTTGGTACTTAGTACTTACTGGGTCCTACCGGGTATGTACAGGCTACATAAATGGCACTTTCAGGATACGCACAGGTAAGTATTGGGTATGTACCTGGTACTCTACATGCCTGGTTTGTACCTACCTGGTACTTATATGATGTAATTAGCAGGCGTGTACCTGGTACTTCAGGCTATGTACTTGGTACATTCAGGGTGTGTATTGCTACTTGTTATTTTTATACTGAATGCGTCTGCGTCGGGTGTGACTGGCAGATCGGTGCAAACGTTTCCTGCATGAGGAACAAAAACACGTTCAGAGGTGACAGCAGGAGCTCTTCAAGCTCCAGCGACGTAATAAGCCGACGTTTTTGAAACGAGCCGGTTTGGACCGGCTGCGTGTCCCGTTCACATCCGCCTGTCAGCCGCAGATACGACGAATAAACTCCTCGTCATGTATCATTCGTGCATTCATAGTCGCTGTTTTCTGTGCACTCTGGAACTGAACGGATGGTTTTTGTTGAAACTCTTCCTCGGCTCTCGTGAAAGGACTTTCAAAAACAGTCAAGACTTAAACATCGACGCTGTGAGAAGAAAACTGTTGGCCACAGAACGGCAGCGTCTGTTTTCCTTAAAAGCAGAAGAACTGAAGGTTTGAACACGTGGCAGTGAAATGGTGTCTAATGTTTGACCATGTGTTCAGGGATTCATGTCGTCCGTATGATGATGATGATGTCCACGAGACTTTATGCAACTTTTCTTTTGCACTAAAGAGACGCCGGCTTGTTGCAGAGCGGAGGCCAGGTGATCAGTGGTTCTGGGGATCCAGCAGATTCTGGACAAACGACCAAGGGAAGAGTTTCGTCTGAGGCCTTAAAGGTTTTTAATTTCCTGTTTGAACTCTTTAACAGCTGATGCTCACACGAATAACAGATGAGGAATTGTTTTTAATCTGTAAATTATTTAAATTATGATCAAAACATTTCATTAATCCTTTGATGTGATTGTTTTCTGACTTTATGAGTGATGTTAAACATCACAGCGTCAAATAAAACAGATTTAAAATAGTTCAATGGATAATGAAGTTTGCTGCTGCTCTAATGTATGCACTGTAGTCAGGGTTGAATTTGTTTTCTAACATGTTGGTTTATTCTTTTCTAACCACTTGGAGATCAAAATTCACATCATGGGTTTTATTCATAATTTAAACACAAACAAACACACTGCCTGAAACAACCCGATCAGAAAATATATTTCAACAAAGATAACGCTGAATGAAGTGCGCTTTTATTTCTAGGTCTTAGTTTTTTTAAAGCTCCGTGTGTAACTGACCACGGTTCTTATAAATTACCCGGTTTGAATGGAACTAATGTCAAATTTTAAGTGAGCGCTGTTCTTATGAACCCTCTTGGGACTCGTGGAATTTGTCTCGTTACTCAACGCCCGAATGCAAACGGTTAATTTCTGCAGAAATATTAATACAGCTCAACACTTTCTGCAGTTGTTCTCGTGTCTTTGGTTCGAGCGCTTCAGGAAACGTCAGACTCGTGGACCTTTGTAGAAACTCTCCCAACTTAAAGCAGATTTTTCTTAAAGTGATGTGAACGTTGTACCACCTGCCAAAGACTCAGAAGCAGAAAGTCGGTGTAACTTTCTGACCGTAGAGCCCCGAGCACCACTGACCCCCTGACCCCCCCACCTGCCTACAGAGCAGGAAGTCACGTCTGTAAAAACAAAGTTTATTCATTATGGAGCTGAGAAATCTGCCTCTGGTCTTCGTTGTGTTTCTCTGCTCTGAGTCTGAGCTGATCCACACAAACGCATCAGGACGAAGAGGTTGCATGAAAGACTGACAGAACCGCTGCATGTCCGAAAGTCCCGTTCGTCCACTGTACCGTCACCGAACCACCGGGCCACACTAACATGAGAAAGGTGAATGAATGGACCCGTTCTGGATTAAATGATCCGCTGTAAATCACTGGCTCTGTACAAAGGATTCTTTGAATTGATAAAAACAGATTGTGATACTCAAAAATTGTTTGTGTGTCTTTTGTATGAAGCCTTTAAACTGGGTTTTTGGTCTCATTCATAGGAGAAAAAAAACATTTATTAAATAAAGAGAGAAATTAATTTTATTTCTCTCTTTGTGTTTAATTCTAAAACTGTATTTGGAATTTCATTTATGTTTAGTTTTGTTTATACAGCACCAATTCACAGCAAAAGTCACATTATAACACTGTATACTAGAAAAAACACAAGTCCAAATCATAAATCCACTTTAGATCCAGGTGTGTGAAATTTAAATTTAGAAAACTAATCATTTTATCCAGAGATGACAAACAGATATGGAAAAGAATTAACAAAATATAATGGAATTCACATAAATATACCTTTTAAATCGGGAACTTTTTTTTTTGTTAATGTTATTTCATTAATTTACAATTTAAAATAAATATGTCACATGTTGACATAGAACAAAAGTTCTGAATGAACTTTAGGTGACAGTTCTGCAGAAAATTAAAAAAAAAAAAGAGAGATGACAAGTAAAAAGTGAAAAATAAAATTCTAAATAAAAATAGATATTAACATCCAAAAATAAATAAATTTTAAAAACACATATTGGTTTTCATAAGATTAAAACAGGCACCCACGCCTTGGCTCTTGTTTGTGGCGGGGCTGTGGAGGAATGGGCCCAGGAGGGAAACCAGACGTCGCTCCAGTGGAAAATGTCTCTGGATGAACATTAAACTGAGGACAAACTCATTACACTCAAGAATTAGAAAAATATGTAAATACCATAAAAAATACAGTGGAAATTAAAAATCAAAATCTGAACGTTTTTATTCTACTTTTAATGGATTGATTTGATTTCCAGTCTAAAATTGAACATGTAACTGCGACCGCAGCCAGCAGGGGGCGGTACTTCGATATCACGGAACGTTGTCACGGAAGCGGAAGTAAAGTAGGGAACATTTTTACTGACGCACCGTTTACAAGGAAATGAACGTTACTGTTCACGGGAGATTTAAGGAGAGTCATTGCGTCGAGATTCGAACTTTAACCAGTTTTAGTTTGTATTTAAAGTTAAATGTACGACGTGTGTTTGTTCAACGAGCTGCGTTTCGGATCTGAACCAGGAAATGGAGGCGCGCTTCGGCAGAGAAGTGGCGTCTGTGGTGGAAGTTGCCATCCGATCCACCGTGTCTGCCTTCAGGGATGTTTGGGCGAAAGAGGCGCCGAACTGGGACTGGGAAGAGCAGAAGAGGCTGAGGTTCGGAGAGATCCGGGAGATAGAGATGAGCCTGGTGGCTCGGATCCAAACGGTGTTCGCGGAGCTCTGCTCGGAGCTGTGCGAGGAGAACGAGGCTCTGCGGGCCAAAGTGGAGCAGCTGGAGGACGTCCTGCGGAGGAAGGCCGGGCGGCTGGAGCAGGAGCTGGAGGCCAGGGTGGGTCAGCTGGGCAGGGACATGGAGCAGCTGGAGAAGGAGCTGAAGACCATGAGTGAAGGAGGCAGCAAGACCCAGGAGGAGCCTGTGGACTTGCTGCAGGTGGTGCTCGGTTCAACTACAGGTGAGGAGCTGACGTCACTCCAACAGGTTAGCCTAGGTGGTGAACTACTGACAGATCACGCCTTGATAGATCAGCTTTCCCTCTTTAATAATTAGATGTTCTAGTGAAACTTTCAGAAAGTAATCATTGCATGTACATCACTTCATTAACTTTTATGATTAATCTCATTCAAGATGGCTGCCACAGCCAACTCTGTCCTTAGAAACACAAAAATGAGTGCACTCACAGATCAGATTGCTCCAAAAGTTATTTTTAAGGTTGGACCAAAATGTGACATCATCTCTAACCATAAGATGACCTCAGACTAAGACTGGCATTAAATTCATTCAACCTTTATTTAAACAGGTTAATCCCATTGAGCCTTGGGGTGATGTGAAGTGTGGAGAGGGGGGTGACATGCACTCCTGTAAGGAATTCTGCACCTGTAATTTGTTGTCTGACAAAGTGTCTCGTGTTTGGTCCATTTGTTTGCAGACCTGAAACTGTAGAAGTTGTAGTTTGACCTTGTAAGTTTTAAATGTCTGACACGTTGAGACAATTTGTGTCTTTGAACTCAGGAGGATGTCAGCTGTCTGTCCCCTCCATTCAGACGGGGGTTAAATCTGACGGAGACCTCGCCCCAAACTCGCCTTCAGCAGGAAACATCGAGGTCATCCCCGGGTCCCCGACCTCCTTCGTGACGGTCTCTGCAGTCACAGCAGCTCCGGAGGTCTTTATCAGCTCGATCCCCTCCGCTTCCACGTTGCTGGTGGTGGGCGCCAACGAAGTCGTCACTCAGACCGCCCTGCCTTCTCTAAACGTCTCTGAAACGGTGATCCTGGACCTGGACCTGAAACTTCCACGGTCCCCTGAGTCTACACCTCAGGACGCACCCAGTCCAGACTCCAGCAGCGTCGGTGGTCTGGACTACACTCAGGAAAAGGTTTGGTGCCTCTCTGTCCATGTGAGGCGTTTTCTAAAATATCTTAGTTCTGTTTCTGTTATGATACAAACCAGTGGAGAGGTAAAGAAAATAACAGACAGCAGGAACCTGAGATATTTTATCTTTTGCCACTTTAAATTCATTTTATTTGTTAAAATGCATCCGTCTCTGCATTCAGCGTCTGCTAAAGTTAAGACGAACACAATCCAGGATGTTTTGAGTTTATTTCAGACTGGTGACGTCATCGTAAAACCACGAGACAATAAGTGTGAAAGATTGTCAAACAAAGAATTGAAACATTTAATTATTTAAAATGAGAATCTTCAAAAGAAAACAAGTTTTTTTTTTTTTCATCTCTGAAAATGCAGAATATCATAAATAATTTCAAGAAATCTGTGCAACAAACAAAAGAATACGCTTTAACTGGACAGCTGTGTCCTACGATCCCCTGGACGGCACCACATCAAGAACTACACGGACAGTTGATGGACACAGGATTACTTTAAGAAACTTTTATCAAGCTCTGCAATATAAAGTTAGAGTCAGAAAACTTGACGGTGCCGTAAAGAAGCCTGGTCCAGAGGCGGTGCCGACTCCTCTGGACCCTGTCTGGGACGGACCATCTCATCTGGGAAACGTGGATCAGGGTACCAGAAATTTTTTGGAGGAAACCGATCAAAGCAAAAACTTTCGTCTTTCTGTCCCGGCCAGTTGACCTGAAAACACCGAAAACAGCAACAGTCAGTCACTTTTACAGATAACGAGCTAAAACCTGGTGTGGTAGTAGATGAGAGTTTGTCCCAACTCTTGCTCTGAGGGTGACATGGCATGATACCACACTTGATGCTCTGTTCAAAGTTTGACCTTCAAAAAAGGATATGGCCCTTTTGATTTTTGGAATGTTTTGCAGCAAAAAAAGAAACAGAGACTTCCATCAGGTTGTGCTGTCTGTACAGACATAAAGTCAAACTATGAAACAAAAGCTTTTATTATTTTATTATAAGAGATTATTATGTTTCAAATTCTTAGATTTGAGGTGAAGGCCCAACATTGAAGGAACATGTGCAGTTAAAGTAAAATCTTTCTCTTTACAGCCATCACAGAGCGCCTTCGAGGACGGACCCTCAGGAGAAACAAGAGGAGGAAGTGATCAAACTGAAGGAGGTATGAGAGAAGCTGCCAGAACCGAACGGGTCCAGTCATCAAATACGAGTTTACTGACTTATTTCTCTTCACTTCCAGTTTCTACTGACGACCTCTCAGAGGAGAAACAAGTGAAGCTGGATGAAGTGCCAGGGAGAAGTCTCAGAAGAACAGAGTCTCAGACGGGGAAGCGGTTCTTCTGCGAGCTCTGCGATACCGGGTTTCACTGGAAAGGTGATCTGAAGAAACACATGAAGGTCCACAAGAAGCCTTTTCCGTGTGAGCAGTGCAGCAGAAGCTTCCTGGAGAAGAAGTCTCTTGAAAATCACCTTCTGCGTCACGAGTCGACGAAAGCCCCGCTGCCCTTCCCTTGTGTTTGGTGTAAAAGGTCCTTCAAGAAGGAGCAGTCGCTCCAGAACCACCTCAAACGTCACCAGGTGTCCAAACCACCGAAGCCGTTCGCCTGCGACCAGTGCGCCAAGACGTTCAGGGTCCAGCAGTCTCTGGAAAACCACCTTCTGCGCCACGAGAAGAAGAACCAGCTGTTCAAGTGTCAGTTCTGCGACAAGACCTGCAAGACGTCGGTCCACCTCCGGTGCCACCTGGCCGTGCACTCGGAGGAGCGGCCGTTCAGCTGCGCCACGTGCGGGAAGGAGTTCAAGAGCAAGGACACCCTGCGCTTCCACCAGAAGGTCCACACCAACGCCAGGAAGTACAAATGCCCCATGTGCGAGGAGTCCTTCAAGTACGCCCACTCGCTCACCGTGCACAAGAGGAAGCACACGGGCGACCGGCCGTTCTCCTGTGACCTGTGCAGCCGCTCGTACCGGACCGGCACCGCTCTCAAAAGACACAAAGTGATCCACACGGGAGAGAAGCCGTTCACGTGCCACATCTGTGGAGCGAGGTTCAACCTGAACAACAACTTGAAAAGACACCTCCGCCTCCACACGGGGGAGAAACCGTTCGCCTGCCAGGACTGTGGCATCAGCTTCTCCGACAACAACAAGCTCAAGTCCCACATGCTGATCCACGGCGCCAGGAAGCCGTTCATGTGCGACCTCTGCGGGAAGACCTTCCTCTTCAACTGCAGGCTGCAGATCCATCAGAAGTTTGTGCACGCCGACACGTCCCAGTGTTCAGAGGGTCTGTTCCCGACCAGACGGCAGAACAAGTCGCTGCTTAAACCGTTCAGCTGCAAAGTCTGCGTGAAGGGTTTCAGCTCCGCGGGTTCGCTCAAGCTCCACGAGAAGGGCCACAGCGAGCACAAGGAGTTCCAGTGCGGCATCTGCGGGAAGGCTTTTCACAGCAAGTACTCCTTCAGCTACCACCTGCGGAGCCACTCGGGGGAGAAGCCGTACGTTTGTGACGTGTGCGGGAAGAGGTTCTTCCACACCGCCAGTCTGAAGCAGCACGAGCGCATTCACACGGGAGAGAAACCGTACAAGTGCGATCAGTGCGGCAAGGCCTTCAGGACGGACGGCAACTTCTACAGACACGTGCGAATCCACACCGGGGAGAAACCTTTCGAATGTATGTACTGTCAGAAGAAGTTCCACCAGTCCAACCAGCTCAAGTCCCACCTGCAGATCCACACGGGCCAGAAGCTCTACTCGTGTCAGCAGTGTGGACGGGGCTTCTCCGACTCGCGGCAGTTCAAGAAGCACAGCTGCGACGGCTCTTAGCTCAACTAACTGGGCCCTTCTAGTAATTAGAGGCTTTAAAGTTGAAAAAAAAAAAAACACAAAGTTGGAATATTTTTCTCGTAGCAATCGTTGACGTGTCCTGAAATTAAAAACTTGTAAAATTTGTTTGAGGTGGAGAAGTCCGTTTGTGATCCTTCTCTTTTTCTTTCACGTCCAGCAGCAGATTTTATTCTTCCACCCAGACGTCTCAGAGATTCTGCTCGTGCCTGATTTCACCACGGGTCTGCAACCTCTGGCTCCAGGGCCAAAAAAGGACACGAACTTGTCATTTTTATATTTCAACAGGAAATGTTCATCTGTCCAGCTGTATTGCAATAATTTTATGAATTTATTCCCCGGTGAGACTAACGATGCAAACATGTTGGGCTGCGTGGGAGCAGAGCGATTTACCACAAGTTAATAAACATGTTTACTTTTCATGCTCTGTGTGCTGAACTTCCACCAGAATTAGAAAAATATGATCAGTTTGAAAATCGGTGCTCAGTTTTTCTGCTGAGCTGACGTTTTCAAACTCACCCAAAATATTCAAGGTTTTTCAACATAACTAAATAATAAAATTATTTTATCTCGTCGGATAAGGATTTTCAGACATTGAAAGTTACTCAAAAGGCCACCCTGTAATAAAAAAGCTTGATTCATTTTGGTAAATAAGATTAGTAAAATCAGACAAACTGATGCAGCTTACCACTTTAATTTTCTCTAGTTAAATTCACTTTTTTTTTTCTTTTTTTTTTCAAAACAAATCTTGGATTCCAAAACATCTGCAAGATTAAAAACAGGAAAGTAATTCTTTTTGATTTAAATAATTAAAAAAATAAAGATTTAAAATGCAACATGAGCTAGATTTATTTTAATAGTCCATATTTTGTGACGCTACAAACATTTAGAAAGAAATACAGTACTGTGAAAAATATCAAGTTAGCTCTGAGCAGCCTGAGCTTTGTTTACATCGAGTGCAGACCTGCATATCCAAATTATCAAAACTTCTGGAGGAAACGCAATAGAAAATTGATTTTATTTCATATTTTCAATGAGTACCTTTAAAGTGAGTGGGTGCGTGTGTGTGTGTGCATGCGTGCTTACGTGTGTGGGGGGTGGGGG
>JARVGV010001299.1:38651542-38667610 GCA_031762435.1 Hypsolebias longignatus | reverse complement strand
AAACGTTTGCTCTTGTACACTCTTCTTTTTATCTCTAACCTAGTTTGCACAGGAACTTTCTCTGGAGGTTGCAAGAACAAGCAACACGTTTTAACCTGTCTGCATTCCAGTTCTGCAGAAACAGGTCTGGGAAATTCTTACCTAAGAGGTGCTGGTGAGGATGAGAGTGGAGAGTTTCAAAGGAAAGTGAGAAAGACTAAATGCACCCTGTACATGTTTATGTAACAGACAAATAAATCTGTCACTGCAGGATAATTCCACTTCTTTCTCTTCTGGGGAAATCTGTATAGACTTGCTGTGGGTTGAAGCTGAATGGGAAAAGTGACTTTTTATCCAGGAGGTTTCCAAATGTCATGACTCACGTGTAGATCTTGGACCTGACCAGAACATTTCTCTTTAATTCCTGAGTCCACAACAATTGAATTAAAAAGGCCAAGGGATGAATATTTATCACAGACCTGACAGCTTTGCTTTCAATCAAATCCTAAACACCAGAACTCAATTCTTATTCACAAACAGAGTCAGAGCTATGCGTTTTATTTCAGTGCGATAAATAGGAACTGGTCGTACATCTGCTGTGCATGTTGTCTTCTCTGCATCTTTGGATCCTAAAAAGAAATCAGCGTTAAATGGCAAAACATAATTTAGTTTCACTGCTGTGTTATCCAATCTTTGTGACCAAATATAAATATAAAGCCTGCAGCTGTTCTTATATTAAACCTCAGAAACTCATTCTATCCTTCTTCAGATAAGCAATGCCCAATGTCAGATCACAAACTTTACATTTAGTTTGAATGCTTCAAGGGGAAAAAAAGGATTAAAATATAAACCATCTTCCTGTATTTGTAAGTAGTAATGAATCCTTTTCATTCACGTGTTTTTCCAAGAACAATTCATTCTAATATGTCTAGTCAAATATCTTCTCCTTGACTCTACGCTCGTTGGATTTCACCAGATTTGTTTCCCTCCACAGACTACAGCCTAATGAAGGTCAACATGGGGCTCAAGCCTCCATGTGGTTTTGGGCAAATGTATTAATGTGTTTTATTTATTGAGTTCATATCAGTAAACCTGAAAAACCACTGGTGTCAACTCTGACAAACTGCACCATATGATAAGTCAGAATAACTTTTTTGTTTGATTTCATATTTTGCCAGGAATACCTTTAAATAATTGTAACTTTTTGACTTTGAAACAGACAGCTTCAAACAGAGGGGTTTAAGTTTGAATCGTTAATTACATTTTTTAGTAACTGACCTCAACCAATGTTTTTTCTGTTTAACTGTTCTGGGATAAAATATCAACCCTACTGTGTCCACAGTCAACACACTGTACTTTTTATATTTGGGGACAACATTTTTATGGGTAAAAAAAACCCCCTGCCCTCTCTATCCATTACTCAATATGTTCTGCAAGCTGTACTTGATTCAATAGGTGTGTCAAAGTAAACCTTTAGCACGTGGCTGATTAACTGTGCTAGCATTAGATTCTAAGGCACAATGTGAAATAACTGTTTAGTTTGTAAGGCCGAGACTGAAAAATCAACTCCGCCTAAAGAAAAACAGATCATCAAAGTCAGAGGTGATCGGGCTTTTGTGGTTGCTGCTCCAAAACTGTGGAACAGTTTACACAAGAATTTAAAGAGCGCTCAGACTGTTGAGACTTAAATCTTTGCTCAAGACTCATCTGTATTCCTTGGCATTTGATCCACGCAGAGTCTGAGAACAAATTTTGAGCAGATTTTATTGTTTTATTGTTGTTGTGTGTTGTATTATTGTTTATTTTATTATGTTTCAGTGGCACTAGATGCATTTTTACTCTTTTTTTATCTGTCTTAACTGTAAAGCACTTGCAGCTTCTGTTGTTTTTATGTGCTATATAAATAAATTGACATTGACATTAAAAATACGAGTCAAAAACAGCTACATTATGAAGCAATGTAGAAAACTAAAAACAGGAACGGTAACACTTTACAAAAAGGTGCACAAAATGTGGTTAACTACCGGTACTAGGGAATGCCTAAGGAATGAATCAGGAACAAATCAGGAGCTAATGGGTAGTTAACATGTACTTACATGGAAACACACAGCCAAGCCTTGTAAGGGGATTATTGATTAGTTACCTTGAAAATGAAGAGGAGATAACCAATAACTAATGGGTAGTTACCAAATGAACCAAAGAGGAACGAATCAAGAGATAATGGGCAGTTAACATGTACTTACTGGGAAACACAGCCAAGCCTCATTAGGGGATTACTGGTTTGTTACCACAGGATCAAACAGTAGGTAATGGTCAGGTAGTGATTAAGTAATGATTGGTTCCTCGGTAAGTACTTGGTGTGATGCTTCACTACATCAGTGAACAAAATAATATCCAGGCAATAAATTCGTATCAGTGATAGACATGGATGTAACTGACCCTGTGTACATAATTTCGTTTCATCACATGTACCACATGTGCAAATGACAATAAAGACTCTCTGACTCTGACATAGTTAAGATGACACAGTACAAGATTATGAAATTGCTAATGTCTTTTATCAATATGTTTACAAAAGAGAAAATCCAATAAAATCACTAGGAAACAGGTTTTTGACAATTACGAGCTGTGACCTCACTGGTGCAGGGTTTATTCAGAACCCACATGAAGAATTTCTCCCGTTTCTGTGGTAACAAACCAGTAGTCCCCTATAAGGCTTGGCTGTGTGTTCCCCAGAAAGTACTGGTTACCCACCCTTCAGCTCCTGATTTGTTCCTGAGGCGTTCTCTAGTAGCTAACCCTTAGGAGTCTGGGGTCTAAATGGCCGTTTAGGTGCAATTTTGAATTTACCATTAAATTTTCACCATAAAAACTATTTACCTTGCCTTGTTTGGTATCATTATTTTCAGCACAACCTAAGCTTCATGATTTTACAGTGTTTGTTTCATTTTGACAAAATGCATTGGAGCAAAAAAAAAAAAAAATGTGAGTAGGAAAATTATTGATATTTTTAATATGAAATTCACAAAAAATATTGAACCATTTTTACAGCCAAAAATGAAATTTTATTTGGTAAATTTTAAGAACTTGTTTACAAACTTAGTAAAAAAACAAAAACAAATTAGTAAACATATTTTTACATCATATTGTGGACAATTTTCCAGGCTTTTTTTTTTTTTTACAACTACCAGTGTTTACAAAATGTGTCAATATCTCCATTACAAATTCTTTCTAACATCACAATGTCTCATTTTCTCCCCCCTTTCAACTACTGTATTTACAATATTTACAAAATGGGTGTCACAACAGGTCAGCATGCAAATTACACGTGCCATTTTTCAAAACAGTTTCTGTCAGGCTCAAGGCACAGTGGCACATCACAGCCCATACATTTCCATGAAGTGTCCTTCCTGGCCTTGTCTACCTGGAGACAGTGTCTGCACTGCAGTCTGCTTTCATCATTTTGCTGAGCACTGATGTGAACAGGAATGTGTTCAGTTGCCCTGTTCTGTGGAGCACCTGGCATGTCCACACCACAAAGCTGACTGGCCATCTCCTCAATGAAGTCTTTGTGTGTCATGGGCTTCACTCCTTTGGCACTGCACAACGCTCGGTGTAGGATGTAGGCATTTGTTGTGGCAATGTCAACCAAATGTATAAGCGCAGTCTTGTACCAATGATGAGTTCTCCGTTGTGCAGAGTAGTATTGGATGAGTTGATTAGACAGGCCAACCCCACCCATGTACTTGTTGTACGATATGACTGGTGTAGGACATGGAATGTTTTTCACAATCCAGCGGTTCTTTTCATTCTTCACCTTCCTTTGCACTGTCTCACCTGAAAACGCAGGATGGATAGTTGAGCAGATGGACACTTCCCGTGTATCCCTCCACTTCACAAAGACCAGTGGGCCCTCTCTGATCCATCTCACTGATCCTCTTCTACTTTTTTTAGTGAGAGCATTTGGCCTCCCTTTAGGGCATCCCTCCCTGGATTCCCTATACGTGCCACAAGCTCCAAACTTTTTGTGGGCTAGGTCCTTGAACAGTGTGGGACTGGTGTAAAGATTGTCCATGTAAATATGGTAGCCGGTGCCAAGAGAAGATGGCTGAATAAGGTTCATTACCACGTCATAAGGCAGTCCATGCTCACTTGCAGTGTGAGTCTTCCCAGTGTACAAGAAAAAACTCACAGTGTAGCCACTGCTCGACTCGGCCAACACAAAAAGCTTTAGTCCCCATTTAGTCGGATTGTCTTTCACATACTGGGACATGTAAGTATTTGCCTTTATTGGCACCACCCTGTCATTAACTGCAAGCTCCCTCTTTGGTTGGTAGTAAGCCTGGCAGGCATTGAGGACGTCATCATAAACAGGCCGCAGTCTAAATAATTTGTCGTAGCCTGGTGTTCCCTTCTCTTTGTCATTTTTGACATCCTCCTCAGGATTACTTGGGTGTAAGTTCCACATAATGGTCCTGAACCTGTCTCTTGACATGATCTTGGCTGGAGTTGCAACAGACAAAATATCATTTTTTCTCCAGTAGTCCTGCACACTTGGTAGTTGCACCAAGGACATATACATCATGAGACCAAAGAACTTATACAGCTCATCTGTGTCTATTTCAGCCCATTTATATTTTTTTCCATCTGCTTGATTTTTTGCAGCATATCTGTTTGTGTTGTCACAGATGGTCTTGACTGTATCAGCTGCAAAAAACAACAAAAAAAGGTCTCTTGGACTGTGGTTGGACATCAGATCAATCTGTGGTCCTGGTGGTCTCCTGGGTTGAAAGCGGCTTACATGAGGAGCTACATCTGCGTCCTCTTCAGTGTTCCACTGCCCAGCCTGTGTTTCTGGTGCTGCCTCAGCCACAGGAGATCTGGATCTTGACCGAGATCGCTGCGCTCTCCGTGGTGTGCTTTGTTGTGTAGGCCTCAACTGGACAGAGCACGTGGGCGATTCCTCCTCCTCCTCCTCACTGGAGACAATGGCGGGATCATCAACCTGGAGAGGGAAATTCGCATATAATCTGGTTCAGTGTGCATCTACTCCGATTATAATAATTTACTGTACATATTCTATGCCAAGTAAAAACTAAATCAAACCTCATCATCGAAATCAAACTCCGAGCCAGAATCGTTCGACAGCGCGTCATCGTCCTCTTCACACTCAAAGTTCTTCAGAGCTTGCTCTCCATTCATGTAGCGACGGCTCATTCTGACAAAAAGACTAAAAACGGACTACAAACTCTGCACACGCACTAACTAACACACGTATAGTCACACAATTTAATCCAAAACACTACCTGAAAATCACACAACGACAAAAGCGCAGCACCGTTCTCCGACATCACCAAAACGCTCTCATCGAGCTGCTTCAAATCAAAATGGCCGAAGTGCTTTCTGATTGGTTGCTTCAGAACTGTGGTAGGTTGATGGAAATCGGAAAAATGGGTTTCATGTTGCTTTCAGTCACTTTTTGGTCATAAAACATCCACTGACTGCCCTCCACATGCGTGAAATGCGCACAAAACTATGGCGAAAATGAACGATCATATTTCTGGTTTTATTTGGAAGTAAATATAAAACAAAAATATAAAAACACTGCTTTTATAAAGTTTGAAGTCTCTGCTGTCCAACAGATTTGAAATAAACACTTCGCTTGCCGTCCTTTTTTTTTAACAGTGGCCTCTTAAATCCATGACGTCCTGCCCGCTCCAGAGCGGGCAAAGATGTTGTTTTCGAACAGAAATGGAAGTAAAATGATTTTGTAACGTAAAGTTAATGACATTCTGTATATTTTTCCTCTTTTATTTTGCCATTAAAGAACGTGACGCGAGACGTGACTAGGACTCTTATTTTGAAATGTTTAAACTCGGTAATTCCGCTTCCGTGTAAAATGACTCGTTCTTTCGTGATTTTGGGGATTTAACGGTAAAATGTCGGGCAGTTCCGTGTTTTACTCAGAGGTAAAGTCCATAATAGAGACGCTCATAGAGGCTGCAGTCGATGTGGTCGGAGGTTCGGACAAGAACACCGTCAAAAAGAAACGGGACCGCGGGGTGAGTAACGGCTCCGCCTCTGTTCGGTTCAGTCACCCGATCAGAAACTGTGTTTTGAAGAAGATTGTCCCGCGGGAAGAAACAGAGCGGGGTGGAGACACGACAACAAACATGGCGGGCGCCTCGGCCGGACCAACCTTTAAAAATAAATGAGTGTTGACTCAAATGTTACTGTAGGACTTCTATTTACAACATTCTACATTTATTCACCAATAACTTAGGGAATGTACCAGTAGGAAACTATAGTATTTAAAGTCTGTACAGTATTTTGTGACCATAGCATATTTTGACTCCGCGGAGGAAATCTTCAAGAATAGTTCGCTACGCAAATGACGTACGTTAATGGGGTTGGGACGGAGCGATAAACATTACGCTAAATTTAATTTTGTGCGTTTAAAAGTGTATTTTTGCGGTTAAAATTGTTATTGCTTATACTTATATTTATTCCGTTAAAAAACATATGAAGAAATTAAATAAAAACCTGTATTACATTTTTGATTAAATTTTAAATAATGTACATTTAAATGAAGACTCAACACGTCTGCTGGCTTCCTTCTTTAGATAGATAACTTTATAATTTATAATGTTAATTTTGTTTGTTCAGTGTCCTGAGATAACCTATGTTGTGACTTGACTTACGTACGCTTTTTTGCGTAGCATTGTCTAAATTTGAAGGTTCAACAGCGCCCCCTGTAGTCACAACATATTAATGTCATGGCAACAACTTTTTTACAATACAGTACTGTATACAGTACTGTACTGTAATACATTTTCTTAAAATAAAATAAAATAAAAAAAAAAAACAGTACAATTATCTTCTTTCAGCTGTTCCCGTCTCCACAGCAAGTCCTCCATCTCACTCTGTCGTCTTGGACAAGCCACCCTCGTGACTTGGGACAAGAACCAGACACACTGTTGGCTTGTGCTCCTGGTGACCAGTTTAAGCAGAACAAAATTATCTGTTATCACTTTATTTATTTAAAAAAATCTGTGCATCCTCATTGAGTTTCCTTATTATTGTGCAAGAATCTTGGTTCCAGCACTTTTCTCCACACTTTTTCAAAAGTCAACCTTTTCTTATTGTCATGTTTTAGAGGTCTTATTTAATGTTGCTTTTTGCTTTGGTTGCTTTTTAACTCAATGTCTGCTGACAGATTTGTTTTATTTTTATTTAATGCATAATTTAGTTGCTTTCCATCCATTTATTTCATAACTCATCAGAATATCCACCAGGGCTTTATTTCTACTTTGAAGACCAGAAACATCAGGATGATTAACTCATTGATTAACAGCTCAATAGAAGGAACATTCACATCATGGTGCGTTTCCCCTCATTTATTCTGACGACTTCATGTTTTTTCTGTTGAAATGTTTGCAGCCAGATTTTGGCAGCATGGTGGATCTGTTGACACGTGAGGCGACCAGAAAGATCAGCAGCGTTTTTGCTCCGCTGCTGCTCGCTGAGAACTCCTCTCTGAAGGCCCGAGTGGGACGGCTGGAGAGCGAGCTGAAGGCCGTCACAGAAAGCTTGGAGAACTCCAACCTGTGGAGGGAGAACGTGCTGAGCGGCTGCCCGGTTCTGTTCCAGGAGAGCGGGCTCATCTTCACCCTGAAGCCGCTCGGAAAGTTGTTGATGAAACCAAAAGAGGGAGAGGACGACCCTCCACCTGCTGCCGAGCAGGACAGACGTGAGGATCAGCAGGAACAAGCACTCGCAGAAAGTCGTTGCTCTTTCTGCAAAACTAAACAGTTCCAAAAAACTCTTGATGAGAACATCTCATTTATTAGCAGTTATTAACGTAAATACAATTTTAATCCAGAAAAAAATGGTATTTTCATCCAGTTTTGACCCATTGGCAGAAAATATCACCCTGAGTCAAACTTTAGCTGTTTTTTTAAAAATTAATGTATTTTTTTAACTGATTCCAGCTTTGAAATATTTTAATTTTCACTTTCATTTCTCATTTAGACGGAGAGACAGTTGAGGAAGTGTCTTCTTCTCCACCAAATGGACGAGGTGAGACTCAAAATGTTAAATATGGAAATAACCAATGTTGTTGCACAGGAAGTCGCCATTTATTGGAGTGAAAAGTTGGTTTGTTTAAACCATCAAATTATCACAACTGCTAAACAATATTTGTTATAGTGTTACTGATAATTACTGAAACATACCATTCTGTGTTGGTATGTCTGTTAGCAAAATACCTTTTGAACCACCAGATCAATTTTATTGAAACTCTTAGAAATTAATCACTGGAGGCTCGTAGCTGAGTCAATTCAAGATGGCCACCGCAGGCAGCTAAAAAATGGTCATAACTCTGTCAACTTTGCAGATATTGAGCTCAAGCTTGGTGTGGTAGTAGCTGAGTGTCCTTCACATCCTGCATTATTTTCAAGGTTTGACCAAAGCGTAAGGTTGCGGGTGATATGCATTCCTTTCAGGGAAGCCAGGCTTTTATTTAAACCTTTGATAAGTTTGACTTTTACCTTTTCTCCTCCTGTTTAGATTCGACACGGGATTTTGCCGCCACGAACACGTCGGAGCTCCAGAGCCCGTGTGAACCTGTGGTCAGAACGAAAGCGAAGGTGTTTGTTTGTGAAGTTTGTGAGAAGAGTTTTAACCGTCACGTTCACCTGCTGAAGCACATGAACACCCACAGAGAACGGCGGCCGTTCGCCTGCGACCAGTGCCCCCGAAGATTCAGGAGCGCAGAAACCTTCGAGTTCCACGTGCTGCGACACGAGGAGAAGAAACACACGTCCTTCCAGTGCCAAATCTGCGAGAAGACGTTCAAAACCAAAATGTGCCTGAAGACTCACCAGCTCGTGCACACGGACACGCGGCCGTTCAGCTGCTCCGCCTGCAGGAAGGCCTTCAAAACCAAACGCCACCTGCAGGCTCACCGGGCCGTGCACCTGGTGGAGAAGCCGCACAAATGCGCAGAGTGCGGGGAGAGTTTCCGTCACGCCATCAGCCTGCAGTGCCACCGGCGCGTCCACACCGGAGAGCGTCCGTACGGATGTTCGTTGTGTGGGAAAACCTTCACAGGGAGGCGATCGCTCCGAACGCACCAGGCTGTCCACGGAGGGAAACGGTTTTCCTGCGAGACGTGTGGAGCCGGCTTCACCCTCCAGCAGAACCTAAGAAGACACATCCGCATCCACACCGTGGAAACACCGTTCGGCTGTAAGGTCTGCGGGAAGAGCTTCATGCAGGACAACAAGCTGAAGGCTCACATGCTTCTTCACGGAGCTACGAAGGCGTTCATGTGCGACCTCTGCGGAAAGACTTTTCTGTACAACTGCCAGCTGAAGAAACACCAGGAAGTAACTCATGATGAGACGCGGGGCTTCAGGAGGCGAACTGGAGAGCGAGGCGACCGCAGAGTTATCTACCGACGGGACAAAACGACCGTCGACGTGACGCCGCTCAGCTGCGGCCTCTGCCACAAAGGCTTCGACTCGGCAGCTTCACTGAAGAGACACGAGTTGATCCACAGAGGTGACATGAAGCACACCTGCAGCCAGTGTGGCAGGTCCTTTTTCTACAAAGCCACCTACGAATACCACCTCCGGGTCCATTCGGGAGAACGGCCGTTCGCCTGTGACGTCTGCGGAGAAAGATTTATCATCCGTCAGGCGCTCGTGTCCCACAGACTGCAGCACTCGGGAGAAAAACCGCACAAGTGTGAGCAGTGCGGGAAGACCTTCAGGCTCCACACAAACTACCTGCGGCACCGGCGGATCCACACGGGGGAGAAGCCGTACGAGTGCGAGGTCTGCGGCGTTTGCTTCCGGCAGCTCGGACACGTCAAGTTTCACATGCAGGTCCACACGGGGGAAAGGCCGCACGCCTGCAGCAGCTGCGGACTCGGGTTCTCCGACTCCAGGCTGCTCAGGAGGCACAGGTGCAGTGAGAAATATGACAAAACGTTGCCGAACGCACTCGAAGATTCCTGATACTATCCCATCTGCTGCAATCAACCCCCAATATTGAGGGTTGATTTTATAAAACCCTCCTAAAACACATTTACGTTGAGATTTTTTAATAAATAGTACAGTATTTACAAAACATAATAAAGCCAATATTTTAAACTAAATTTGATATGTTGAAAAATGACAGAATAAAAGAATGTTTAGGTTGAAACTTGTAAAGAAAAATCCTGTAAGAACCAATGACATGAGTGTTTTGTGCTATGGATGACCCTCAGCTGCCACCATACCTTGCGTTTGTTAATGATTCGTTTTAGCAGCCATCGTGGTTTTACGCTTAAACTTAACGCAAATGACCACTAGGGGGCAGCGAATACACTTTTTACATAACTTTTTTTTTTAAGTACATTACATACAGTCCAAGTAATACACTACAGTTTAGCTCAGTTATAATCTAATTAAATGAATTTAAGCCCAGTCTACGTATATTTATTAAATACTCATTTTTGTCATTTTGGACTGGTTAGTGAGTGATGTGCTTGGGCAGGACTCATCAGTAGAGGCAAGGAAACTGATCGAGGACAGGTGTGTTCAATCATTTGAGGAGCAGCACACTAGATAAAGGTTCCTCAAACAAATTGAGGAGAAGAGTTTTTGTGCTTCGGTTGTGGCAGCACCCTTTTGGAGGGAGGGTGTCGTTCACAGTCATTTAGGGCTGCAGGTGATGAAGACAGCAGGACAGGTGGTTAGGTGTTCCTGTGTCTGGGTGCCTCCTTTACACAGCTAGGGCTGGGCTTTAGTAGGGTGCAGTCACCACCTTGGACTCCTGCTTCTGTTCCTGTGAGCTGCTGTCCTGCCACCTGCTCTGACCCAGGAGGTCTGATCGTCGTCCAGCTAAGTCAATCCCTGGGGTGTTGGATGACATGACAAGCTTAGACCCTGGGGAGGGGTCTCGTTGCTGAGTGAGCTAAGTGAACGAAGTTAACTATTATAGGCCTTCATTTTTAGCTTGGGGTGGGGATCTCTTTAGAAGCAGATTCATAAATAAAAGACTATTTTCATAATCTTCTGGTGTGTGGTGATTGATGGTTCAGACATTCTACGCAAGATCCTCTGACTGTGTGACCCACAAATTTATTAAAAGTGTATGAAATGAAAGGGGAAAAAGGAGAATAAAGTCCTTGTTTACATTATTTTGTTTTGCTACATTTTAGGAATGTACAGTACTGTATATATAATTTATTTGTATTAAAACACCCTGTACAGTAGGGAAAATGTGTTGCTGTATTGTTGCTGTTGTCATCATTCTTAGTTTGTAGCCAGGTCTCTCTTGTAAATGAGTCCTCGAGGCTCAGTGAGATTAACCTGTCTAAATAAAGGTTGGATGAATGAAAATTGTTGATTTAGTGTTTACCTATAACCTAAAAATGTAAGGAATAAACATTTTTAATAATCACTTTAAAAGTTATAAATGTTGTCTTTGGTGCCTGTTTGTTTTCCAGTTGTATTAGTGTGTGTGAATGACAGGCATTAAAGCGTCTGTGACATGATTTATGAACTTTGCACAAAGTGGCACAACATAAAATATATTTTATCATTCAACTATGTTCATTTTTGCAAACAAACTTATAAATATATTAAAATTTCATTCAGTCATTTTAAATTTGGCGCTGTGTTTAATCACAGAAATCCGGCTACTTACGCATTCAACGTGTGACGTAGTCATAGGTATGTCAGCCAGAACGCCCTCTGTACAATCCAATGTTGGACAATAGAAAGCCACGAATTTATCTATTTAAATGAAGATTTGAGCCATTTGTCTTCAGTTTGGGACGATGAACTTAGTAAAAGTGTGTCTGAGCTTAACCTTTCCTTAATAAATGCACGTATGTGTTCAAATCAGCTTTTTTTTAAATATTTTCGCCACGCCGGTGACGTGCACGCGCATCCATCATGTGTGTGATTTTTAATCACTCAGATAAAAATATACAAGAACAATAATACAAGTTTCTCACTTATGTTGTCTGTATACATAAAACCAACTTTGTAAAAATTTTGCAAATGTTAAAAGGCCTTAAGTGCATGTTTTTTTTTTAAACCAGGGGCCATACAACATTTTCTCATGCCAACCATTTTTTTATAATCCCGTGTTCACTAATATCAGCATTCCAGCAGCAAAAAGTAAAATCCTTTTTGAATTGTGTTTTAAATGCCACGTTTCAGAGATGGGAAAAAAAAAAAAAAAGTGTTGCAGTATCGTATTTCTAACCTTTTCCTGCTTAATCTGCATCTCAGGCTTGTGCGTCTCGCCTGGTGGCGTCTCCATGCAGCCAAACGGCCACATTATTTACCCTCAAAGAACCGCTGCCCTGTGTGTGTGCATGCGTGTGTGTGTGCGTGCGTGTATGTGTGCTCACCCATGACAGAAACGTCATACTCAATCAAGAACAAAGCTTCCTGGCTGCTCTGCATCAGCATGGTCAAAGCGTCAGCGTGCCTCTCTCTGTTCAGAGGCATCCCGTCTATGCTCAGAACTCGGTCTCCGGCCTTCAGAGTGCCCTCTCTGGAAGAGAAAATGGTGGAAAGAATAAAACCATACTTGAGCAGTGTGTTCACAGAAGCGTTCAAGCCCCGGTCAGAGTGAACGATTAAACAGTGAACGTTTTTCCTCCCAGGTGAGATGAAGGATAAACAGGATAAATGATGCTTTGATGCTGAATTATGTTTGCTTCAGTGTTTTACGGTGCTCGGTTTTTGTGGGGGGAACGTGCACTGTTGTGCTAGCCTCAGGATGAGCAGTGCCCTTTCTGCTTTGAAGATACTTTATGTGTCACAGCCACAATTTCATGCAGTGCCCGAGTAACAAACACAGCAATGTCCACGTAGATTTACAGAAGGGATGAAATCAGTGAGATGCAATAATGCTCAAACTCTAATCTCACATGGATTACATAGTTATGTTTTAATTGTGTGCAAACATCAGGCAATTTGTAAAATGCAGCGAGTTGGCTGCAAATGTTCATGCACACAATTAGAAAACAAGTATGTAAGCTTATTAATAGATATATTTAATACATTAAAAGCATACAACTCAGATGAACAGCTCTATTTGTATTTGCAGAATATTCTCAAAAAGATTTATGTTTACATCCTGACCTGTCAGCAGGACCACCAGGCCTGACGCTAGTGACCACCAGAGGGCGAGACCTACGCCAGTCTTCATGGAAACCTCCTTAAACAGAAAAATAATTAACTTTTTCATTGAGAGATGGGAAACTTTAATGTCTCCTACCTCTGATGACGAAGCCAAAACTGTTTCCTTCCTTGTGTAAAAGCACCTCTATGTTTTTGGTTATGACTCCTGACGGGTTCTGGACTACAAGAAAAAACAGAAAAATAGTAGATTAAGTGTTGTCAAATAAATACAAGTGATAAAAGTGTTTTTTTAATCATTATTTTAGTTGATTTCAGATGTTATCTGAGAGGAGATTGATTTTTTTTAAATTAACAAAAAAATACACTGTGAACTAGAGAAAATGCATTTCCTGCGAAAATGAAGTGGGAATGCTCATTGCAGAAGAACTTGCAGAAAAACCACTGAAATAAGCTTTAAACATGCTGAATTGTAGCTGAAATGAAAGAACAAGTCTAAATTAGTAGAAGTGGGAAAAAAACAATGGCGTAATTTCAATAAGCAGAAATTAGCACAAAATTAGGGAATCACCTAAAATAACGTCAGTCAGGGTCAGAGATTCTTTATTGTCATTCGCACCACATGTGGTACATGTGATGGAACAAGATTATTTACACAGGGTCCCAGTTACATCCAACAATAAAATGTAAAATAAAAACATACTTTGTAAGATCTAAGATATGAACTAAGAAAAACATGAACTAAAAATACACTGAGCACTAATAGCATAAAAACCATCCTTCGAACAGCAGCAGGAAAATAAGTCTGTGTGAGCAGATGAGCACGAATGAACACAGCAACATGAAACAGATCATGCACAATCATACATGAGCAGAGTAAACAGGAGAGGGCTCAACACACATCCTTGAGGAGAGCCAGTGCTGAGGGTTAGCGGAGGAGATGTGGATCCTCACTGACTGTGTGTTTGTTAAGAAGTCTAGTACCCAGTTACATATGGAGGGACTTATTCCTAGTGTGAACAGTTTGTTCATCAGGGTTTGGGGGATCATGGTGTTGAAGGCAGACGTGAAGTCCACAAAGAGCAGAGGACGTAAGAGTCCTGTTCCAGGTGGGTGAGAGCAGTGTGGTCCACAGAGGAGATGGCACATGAAATGCCCAGGTTTCAAGGGCCTGTCATATCAAATTATTTTAGTAAGACACGACAATTAAAATCAATACTTATTGTTGATGTAAAAAAGTGACTACACAGAATATTTTGCTATTTTAAAGGGGTTTTTAGTGTAATTTAACAAATACACTTTTTAGAAAAATTATAGATGGCAGTCTAAAAAAGTTAAGTCTGGTCCTCTGGACATTCAAAAAACAAAACAAGAGGACCAGACTTAACTTTTTAGATTTTTCTACCTGGATTATTGAGCATACGTCAGGATATAGATGGCAGTGTAGCGCGTGTGAGCACTCAAAACATTTGGGCTCACTGGGCTTCCGTCGTCACTCCGCTTTTGTACCCTGGAGTCAAAGACCATTTTGTGTATGTATATTAGTTTACAACTACAGACATAATTTGGCACTAAAAAGGTTTGTGGATGTATTAAAACATTTTATAAACAATGAATGCATGTTGGTCTTTCAATTTTAAAGTCTAAATATATTTTATGTTAGAGCTGTTAGCCGCGTTACCCGACAAGCTAACGGTTGTTAGCTAATAGCTCAGAGGCGACACTAGTGTTAAGATTAGCTTGCGTGCTAACGTATTCTGTCTAATTAAAGAAGTGAGATTTTTTTTTTTTTTTTTTTAAAACTGTGTTTCTGTCTCAACTACAAATACCTATTTTACACCCAGGTAACCATGTCTTCCGACGCTTTGAAGAAGCGGAAATCGAAGGTTCTCCGCAGTGAAGGAATAACCTCGGATATAAAGAAAAGTCGCGGAGATGTGGACCAACAGGTAACCTTTAAATCAAGCCTTACAGTACTTCTTCGACCAACATCTCCCCCCTCATATACCTTACCCAGACAGCAGCTACACTTTAACGAAGATCTGAGTTTTGGGCCACGGCGGTGGACGTTGTAAAATAAATCTTTGCACAGCGTTAATTTATCATTTCTGATTTAAATTAGTCATAAAACCAAGTTGACTGTTACAGGTCTTGTAAGTGCATTTTACAGGGGATTTGGACAGCTGATTACTTTTCTTTTGTGCCAAATTAAAGTATCTATAGTTTATATTCCTGCTCAATTTTGAGGAACATTAATTGCTTTATGTATTGTGTGTTTTATGTCACCAGCCATGAAGTACAGGTACTGAGTTAGGGTAATGAAACTATAAATTATCAGCCTCAATTTACATCTCAAATAATGTGGATTTTGGAGGAACGTTTCACTTAGACACCTACCTACAGCAGACAAGTGCAAAAAGTACAGTACTATAAAATTTTCAATAGTCACCATTGAATAAAAGATATACCAGTAGGTTTCATTTTTTTTGTTCTCTCTGGCAGGATTAGTTGTACAGTAGAGACATCAGACATTTTCTGGCACATTCATTACCATCTTTGTGGTACAGTTTGACAAATTACATCTTCCGAGTTGGGTTCTCCTTATATATATTTGTTTTTTACATTTCAGAAATGTCTACAAATGTGATATGGTATATGCCATTAATACTAAATCTGTCAAGTTATAAGGTGTTCAGTAAAGTAAAGATATACGAAGTTCCTTTAAAGAAACAGTCTAAATTTTTATTAACCCTAGCAGAAGACGATGGTATGAAATCATTTTAAACACTCAACACTTGCTCTCCTCAAGGGTGGACGTCTCCTCTCGGTCTCCGCTTTGCTTTTGATTTGTCTTGTCGGTGAAACTGAGAGCCTCTCTTCTACAAAATCTTCCGAATCATAACTATGGACTTCAATTTGGTCAGTTGGTCCCTCAACACAA
>JARVGV010001299.1:38627087-38639200 GCA_031762435.1 Hypsolebias longignatus | reverse complement strand
TCAAACGGTAATAATCTTATAGTAACAGAACAAAATGAATAACTTTCTAATTTTTCTAACTAATACAATACACTACATATAGAATATGATACAGTACACATTACCTAAAAATCTAAGTCTGGTCCTCTGGACATTCGAAAAAACAAAATTCAAAAATTGTTGCAAAAATGTTAATTTAATGTTCACATTGCTGTGGTGACATGTTTCTGACATGCATTCATCCAACCTTTATTTATATAGGTTAGTCTCATTGAGTCACAAGGACTCATTGGCACTGAAATATTAAATATTGAATTGAAGGAGACCTGATCGTCTCATTTAAAACTCATGAAACAATTTTCTTTTCTTTTCTATTTTGCAGCATCACAATTTAATATTCTCATTTAACTAAAAATATTTTGTACTGAAATCAGTTTAAAAGTAAGTACGTAAAAAAACTATTCATATTGCACCTTTATTAAATAAAATCACAAAGTGCTTTACAGAAATGCAGATACAAGCTTAAATTAAAACAAACACAGTAATAACAGCTGACAAAACAGAAAGTTAAGTGTTTAAATAAAAGTTTCTCTGAATTTGAAAAAAAAAAAGTCTTATGCTGCTTTTTAAAGGAATCAACAGAGATGGTCACACAAAGAGACAGGGGCAGGACAGTCCACAGCCTGGGGGCTATGGCCTGAAAGGAAATAGGTCACCTTGAGTTTTAAACCAAGTCTGAGGGGCCTTCAGGAGGTTCAGCACCCAAGACCAAAAGATGCGGGCTGAAAAATAAGGAATCAACATTTCAGTGATGTATTGGAGGTCCTGTCCATTTAAAGCTCTAAAAGTCAAGACTACCATTTTTTAATTATTTCTAAATTCGACAGGTACCCACTGAAGAGAACATAAAACTAGTGTAAGGCTTCTATTGGTTCCTGTTAAAAGCCTCACAGCAGTGTTCTGGACCAATTGGAGACAAGCAACAGCAGATTTGTTAAATAAAAATAAAAAAATTAAAAATATAAAAAAGGACTTACAATAATCTAAACAAGAATAAATAAAAACATGAATACAGTAATCATTTCCAGGTCAGATTCGGATAGCATTGCCCTCTATTTAGACATATTTAGCTCATCATCCTTGTTTCATTAGAGTTATTATAGATGCTGATGAACTGGACAGCAGCAGTCTATCCCACAGTGGATCCGAAGAAACGGGCTGCAGATGTCATTCCATCCACCCAGACCCAGCAGACCTCTTGGTCCTCTTGGGCAGCAGGACTGCCTGAATGCCAGGCAGAACTCTTCCCCGAGCAATAGCCATTTCTCCCAGCAGCCTGCTGAGCCCCTCATCACCACAGACTTAACTGCAGGTGCTGGGGAATGATCTCAGTCCTCCCATTGTCACAAGCCATGTTTCCTGCTAACCCCAAGATCTCAGGCACTCGAGCACCACCTCCAGGTAGACGGGAATGCATCCATGGCACCTCCTTTTCAACTCATTTGTGTTTGGGGGCTGTAGTTGAGGTATTATTTGAGCTTTTGAGATGCTAATCTGCAGCTCCCAGTTGTATAAAACTACATTTTTGTTATGGCTACGCATCGTAACAAAATCTTTCCAGCTGCACAGCATCTGATACAAGAGGAAGTAATTGATTTACATCCAGGAAAAGAGGAATTAAAGTTTTCAAAAGCAAACTCTTAGAATGAATGTAAAAGAGCTACTCCAACATGCATCCAACTTGAGCAGTGCAATTCAATTCATGGATGGAACAGCACAGTTGAACATCATCTGCATAGAAATAGTAAGACACATTAATTAAGATAATCTTTCCAAGGGGGCTGATGTATAAAAGGCAGGCTTCCACACTCACAGTCGTTAAGTCTCTCTTGAAAACCCACTTTTATTCCCTTGCCTTCGACACGGTGTGATTTGTTTTGATCCTGTCTGTATTCTACGGTGTTGGCTATTTAGTTATTTGCTGCTATTTATTTTTATTTTATGCTTTCCTGTCTGCTGTGCTTGTTTGTTTCTATGGTACAGCACTTTGGTTGGCCTTGTTACTGTTTTAAGTTCTCTACAAATTAATTGGTATGGTATGGTATAAAAGGAACTAAATAGAACCTAAGACTGAACCCTGAGGAGCACCATACAATAACAGAGTGATATTAGACTGTATGTTATATATAACATGGAAATGGTTCTGTTGCTCAAATAAGAAGGAAATTCTTATCTCATTTTGCAGTCGACTGGTGTAAATGACTGACGGCATTACATCCGTCTTTTCTTTCACTAAAATTCTGAAATCTTACCTCTATTTCTGTCTCTGATACCATTTCAGATGCCCTCCACCTTTCATAAGATTCACAATTGTGAAGAAATTGAAGATATGAAATTAGTTTAAGAATGTTGAAGTGTTACCTTCTTGAAAAAATAATCTCAAGTGTAACTTTGTCTGTATTTGTTCAATGTCCCCCGTAGGTTTTGTTTCAAAGAGCAGTGAACTAACATGATCGGGAATCAAACTGCAGAGTTGTTTCTGTGAATTTCTTGTTTTCTTTTATCATCAGTAAATCAGACATAACAGCACATTCTGTTCCACTGCATTACCCCTGTCGCAATAAGTGATAGTTTGCTCCTGCATGGATATCATTTATTCTGCTCTCTTCTAGTCAAACAAGCAGATTCTGCATGATGAGATTATCTTATCACAACTCAGTTACTGAGCATTTAGTAAGGCTTGCAGCCACAGAAGGATGTAAGTCCACAAACAAAAATAAACTTTTATTTTATTAAATCAAAATGGTTTAGGTACAACATTCACTTAGACAAAGAGCAGGATGTTTCTGACAATGATGGAAAAGTAAATTTTTTTTATTTGATTTGCCATATTCTGTGGCATAAACAAGCTGTGCAGGGTGTCTGTTTCCATCTTTCAGCTTCTCTGTTCATTGAACCCAGTCTGTGCTTTATTATCCTACTCTGTGGTCAGATACGACTGGATCCAAAGCTGTAACGTTTGAATTACTTGGCCATTGTTTTTATTTAATTTCTTTGCTCAGACTAAGATGTTTGAGGCATTGACTGATGAAGACCAAGAAAAAAGCTAAAGGAGGGTATGCCAGCTGCTTCAGTTTTGTGCTGCAAAAAAATACCCCACACACATATTTATGCTGACTTTGCGTTTCAGTAAAATGCCTTAAAGTTGTGCTGACCGTAGCTTTCTAGGCTGATTCCAGTTTTTGATTTTTCTAAAACTCTGACCTGCTAATTCTGACTTTGACAGATTCAGATTTGTCTCTCAAAGCCACAATCAATCCCCCCCACTCCCAACCTTAGTTCCTGAGTGAACTGAAAAAAATAACTGTGTTCATAAACTGGTGGAGAGCATCCTGTGCTCCAGCATCAACGTGTGGCACAGGGGCTGCACAGCTGCAGAAAGAAAAGCTCTGCAGAGAGTGGTGAAGGCTGCACAGACAACTGTTGGAGTCAGTCTCCCCACCATCACAGACATTACACCTCCAGATGCAGGAAGAGAGCCACCTGCATCATGAAGGACCACACTCACCCAGCACACACACTTTTTGCCCCACTCCCCTCAAGAAGGAGGTTGAGGAGCATTAAGTGTAGAACCACTACTGAGGAACAGCTTCTACCCTGAGGCTGTTAATCATGAACATCTAACCAGGATAGTCACTGAAAAATCACTAATGCCACTTTGATTGTTGATATGTGCTGCTGATTATTTCATGCTGCTGATTATTTCATGCTACTGTGTTCATTTGTACTCCTCTACTCACACAGACTCATGTTCGTGCTGCTGTTGTTCGGCGTATTGTTTGCACTGTTAGTGTTTACCGTATTTCTTGGTTTATATCTTAGATCCTTATTACTGTTTCTTTTTACAATTTATATTTTTGCTATTGTTGGATGTAACTGGGACTGTTTGTACACAATTTCGTTCCACATATTCCACGTGTGATTAGAGTAAAACCTACTTCAACTTGCACGTGCTCAGAGAATACACATGAGGACACGAGAAGAGTTTTAACCAGTTTTACTTGCAAGGACAGACTTTCACCACAGGTTACACGTATGTACAGAAGTTAACATGCATGTAGCCCCGTCACGACAGTCTGCCACGGGCAGCGTGCGAGGCTTGTTTTTATAAGCTTATCAGCTCACACTGCACTTCTGGTGTCTTTGGCCATCCAGCTGCACATGCAGGATCAATTCAGCTCTGAGAAAAGAACTGGTAACTCAAACACATGGTTCATGGGCAGTTAACATTATCAGCGGTTAAAAACATCCATAAACCTTGACCCAAGTCCCCTGACAAAAGCAGCTTCAGAGCTTCTATAAGCAGCTGATTTTAGAAAAGATTGATTAACTTTTAATATCGATTAAAACCGCAGCGTATTTTAGGAAAAGTCTGCCCTTAGAACTGAAAACTTGACTAATTGTTTCTGTTGGAGCCTGCAGCACTCTGAGGTTTCTGGGTCATTCATCTAAACAAGGTGCGTATGTTTTACTTCAGTAAAAGTAAATAAGTACTGTACTTGCTTTAAAAATACTTAAAGTATTAAAGTACTTGCTGAATGTATTACCTAATGCAATGGTCTACAGTACAGTATCATTAAGTGTGTGTACTGTATGTATATTTTCTGTAATACATTAATATGCTGTGTCATTTTAATGAACAATGCCGCAGATAATACATGTTCTGGTGACACGGTTGACACATGACACGGTTAGTGTCAGTAAAATATGTTTTCGTAGCATCGACTACGCTTCATCTGACTCGTTCAGACTTTTCAGGTTGATGACTTATGAAGCTTTAAACATGCAGCCGTGTTTGGTTCTTCTCCATCTTCATGCTCAGCACGGATGCTCTTGTGTTCAACACTATTTTTTTCTCTGTACCAGCAGACGGCACTAAACCACACGGTAGTTTCACCTCAACACGATGTTTCAATGAAGAGTTTGTTTCCTCTTCAGAAGGCGAGATGTTTCTATATTCGAATTGACTGCTGTTTGATTTATTTAAATTTAAATGTTCTTTTAAAACTTGTTTAAAGTGCCTAACTGATCAGCTGTAAGAAAGGAACAGAGATTATTAAACCCATGTGCAATAAAAAATGTCAAGTGAGAAAAATCACCTTTTCTCTTGTTCCTTTTGTTTTTATAAGCTCGGCTCCAAAACACTTGGGACAATGTGCAAAGAGTAAATAAAACAAAACAATAGTTTGCAGATCACATTAACTTATTTAATTCACTACGAAACAGAGTGAACTTATCAAATGTTAAAATTAAAAAACAATAGGCGTCATTTTGGGTTTGAAAGTAGCAATAAATCTAAACAAAGTTGGGCCAGGGCCAACAAAAGGCTGTAAAATGAAATGGAACAAAAACTTTAAACTGAAGTATTAGTTACTAAAGTAATGAGGTGAATTATCAGCAGGTTAGTCAGAGGACTGGAGATGAACAAGATTCAACGTGTCTGCTGCTTCTTTAGATAGAGAACTTTACTAATTGGCTTTTCTGTGAATATTCCTGTAAAGTGCCCTGAGACAACTTTGTTGTGGTTTGGCGCTAAATAAATAAACTGAATTGAAATAAAATTGAACAGAGACCGTTTGACGTAAAGATGGGCACAGGTTCAGCGTCTGTCAAAAACTCATTTCAGAATAAAGTTCCTGGAACTCTTTCAGAATAAAGTTCCTGAATAAACACTTTAATCTCTGTCTTCTCCAGTTCATCATCTGATCTACAGGCTTAAGGACGAGGCCCTCAGAGGGCACTGCGTTAAAACCAGGTCTGGTTCTCACACAGTTCATGCTCAGATGTTGCTTAAAGCTCTATCAGACAAGGAAGAAGCCAGATGTGAACACTGTCCAGAACAGCTGTTCACATCTGGACCAGCGCTCTTTTAAAGAACTTGTTAAAAGGAGCTGAGAGGCTTTGTGGACCTGGAAGAACCTTTTAGACGTGACCTTCAACCCCCTCCTAAACAAAGGAGCAGTATTTTAGTTCTGACGTTGATTGGTTTACCGTGTCCTCCGGTATAACAGCTGTCTAAATGGACTGGTCAGACTAACGTCTGTAGATTTCGTGAGGCTGGCTGTAATCCCTCACAGATTATGGGGCAGGGCATCGTTGGAGGAAACGTGTGAGGATCGACAGAAACAGTTTTCATTACGGCCAAAGACAGTGGAAATGAGCAGAGTTTAGTTATTGTCACCTTTAGGACTAATGCTGTTATTCCTTTAAAGTAGTTTCCAATCAATTATAACATCCAGGCAGGAAACCTCTTTGATTTTGAGTAAGTTAAACACAAACACTCTAAATTCACTGTTGTTTTGTAAAAATGAGGAAAGTTCTGATCAATGTAGGGAGCACCACGGTAAATAAAGGTCCTGACGGATGTTCAAACCAAGCATTTGTTTTGGTGTTGGGTCGATTCCTGCTGACGCTCACACGTGCACAGATCACACACACAGACCACCCTTCCTCTTCTGTAAGCCATTAGATCTATTGACAGTTTCACTTTCGATATTTTTTGTTCTAATTAGTTTATGCACAGCTGACCGGACAGAGCTGCAGGGTTCTGGTGTTTTGACTCTGCAGTTTGTTGCCTGGTGCGCTCCGGCTGATCTTTACGCCATCGATCTGATCCTGATGCTATTTCAGCAGCACTCTGCTCGTTCCAGTCCCTCCAGTCTGCAGGGGTCTGGGTCAGAACCAGACTCTGCTGAAAGACATATCAAACCCACAACTTGATGTTTTGTGACCCACAGTGGGGCCCAGACCCCAAACCACTGAAGTTCAACTTTATCATGACAATAAAAAACAAAACAATAAATTGAAATTTCACTTTTGGTATTGATATGTACGATCTATTTTAAATATGAGAAGCATAAAACAACAATGTTCAGGAGAAATACACTTTCACCGATAAATGCAGAATGAAATATGAGAAATGAATGACTGCTATTATGTGAAGAAGCTAAAACTAAGTTGGGTGAAATAAAATAAAAAAGCAGAACACTAGCTAAAAGTACCAGTAGCTAAATGTCAGCTAAAGCCAAGATAGCCAAGATGGTAGCCTAAAAGTTGCAAATGGTTAATTACAAGCAAAAAACTAAAAGTAGCAAGAGCAAAGTACAACATAATTGTGCCTATAGCTAAAAGAAGCAAAATATTGGCTACAAGTTAAAAAAAAAAAGCTGTCTAAAAGTAGCAACAACAAAAAAAAAAACTAATTGAAAGCTAAAATAGCAAATGGGTAGGTAAAAGCTATAGTAGCTAAAAGTTTAAATAAAACTGCCAAAAGAGCTAGAGCTAAGCAGCAACAGGCTAAAACCTAAATGTAGCTAAATAAAACACAAAACAGAGAAAGAAAGTTAAAGCTACAGCAGATTTAGACAACAATGTTCATAAAGAGATTGAAAATTTAGTGGGTTTCGAGGGGGATAATATTTGTAAATAAAATGTATTACCGGTATGTTAAAAATTAGAAAAAGTCATAGCAGCCATCTAGTAAAACAGCTGAACGTTTTCATGTGATTAGCTTTAATAGCACAAACACGGGAGGAATTAGAATGTAAACATAAGAAAAACAAGTTACAAACAGGAAAACTGTGGCTTGAACATATTTATTTTTATTATGGAGATGCAAAATCAACATTTACGCATTCAGTGGCATAAGTAGTAGGAATGAGTATCGGATGACTGATTTTTTTCTGCGGGTACTGAAGGCAGCACGAGGCGCGCTCTTGTTGCTCGCGCCCTGGCTGTTCCGTCGCGGTGACGTCCCTCCCGCCTCCTCTGGTCGCTGTTTCTCGGCAGCAGGAGAGCTCCGAGATTCCGCTTCTCTCGTTTTTATTTTCGCTTCCTCCCTCAGCAAATGCTGCTTGTGGTGCCGGGAGGTCGTGATCGAGCCGGGCCGCCGGGGGTTCTTTTCACCGCCACGATGAGGGTCGCTGAGGGCGGACTGAGCTGAGAGGAAGAATCGGGAGAGAGGTTCCTCTTTCTTTGATACGCAGCCCGCAGGGGTGGCGTCTCCCACCGGCGTCCAGAAATGCGGCCCCGGCCCGTTTAGCTAACCGTTCTCCCGTCGAAGCGCCTTGGTCCCGAAAGATGCCACATTAGCTGCATTAGCTAGCTAACAAGCCCCCGGACTCAGCGGAGGTGTCCCCGCGGTCTCCTGGCCCCTGTGGTTCGGTTTTATCCCCGGAGCGTGATCCGGCTGGAATTAAACCGGGGTTTTATTCATCCACCCGCTGTTTGCTCAAGTCATCCGGAAAGATTTTTTGGGGGCGAAGGTTCGGGGAGGGTCCGGTTCTGCCAGGGTTCTCGTTATTTTGGACCATGAAGCCCAGATTTTGGATTTTAAACGCATCAGTGTAAGCTGTGATCCGTGGTGCCTTCACGGACCCCCGGCAATGAGGCTCGTGTGAGACGAGGAGCTGCCTGGTGGGACTCTGGGCTTCTTTTGGGCTGTTTTTTTAAATTAAACCAACTGAACACACGAACCCCTCTGACCGGAACCAGCACTCGGGGACAGAACCATGTCTTTACGCACGGCCCTGCCCGGGAACGAGCGGAACCCGGACCATGTAAGTAGATTAAAAACGAGTGAGTTTTTCCACCTTCATCTGGGGTTCTTGATGCTTTTTGCAGAATCTGGTGATAATCCCCTCAAACGTGAGGTCCTGAGATTAAACCACATGTGCACAGAGCAGCTGCAGGACCACACAGAGTCCATAATCCGGCTCATTGGGACGGTTTGTGTGATGGACTGGCTGTTGAGCCATAATCAATGAGTTGTTTATGAGGAAGATGGACCCCCAGACTTCCTTTCAGCTCCCAACCTCTTCTGATCGATAATGATGCAGGGCCAGCCCAAAGGCAGTCATCATGTTAATGTTCACTTTATATCTGAGCAAAACAAACACTGGTTTGGAAAATTTCACTAATCAAGTAAATACAAGAGACGAAGTCTTGTTTCTACCACTGAAGTTGAGATTTTCTTGCCTTTAAAACTCTTTTCTTGTCTGTGTTGGACACAATTAGAATTTGGATTGATTATGAACCAGATAAAGACCCAGAATTGAATCTGTCATAAAGTTATTTACTCAGTTTTTGACCTTCAACAGAAACTGAATGCGGACCTTGTTTAAATTACGGTACCATTTTCCCAAAATCATCCAGTTGGATTTGTCTTTGTAAAATATGCAAATGAGACAATTTTCTGGAGGAACTAACTCAAGGGTTTAACTCTATAAATAAAAATGTATTTAATTTTAGTCTAACCTCTTAAAAAAATAAAATAAAATTTCACCAAAACACATTTACTTAAAGTTTCTTGGCATTCTAAAAATGTGCCAGTTTTTGTGACTGACATTTATCCCGATTTCCTTAATTTTAGGAAATTGGAAATTGGTCGATACTTGCATGATAAACTGATTTATTTAGTTTTAACAATTGTCTGAACTTCATTTATATTTCAGAGCACTACCTCATGGCCATTTAAAACAAGTTTGTATTGTTTCTAGGATATTGTTCAAGGGTATGTTTTTCAATAAAATAATACAGTATTGGAAAATTGGCGGTCGGTATCGCCAGGTCAGACTTTTTGGAGATCGGTTATCGGCCAGAAAGCTGCAGTCGGTGCACCCCTAATTCAGGACATTATTTATTCCAGAATGGGACCAAATGTGTTGAAAACGCTGCAAGTTTCCTCATTTTCAACCCAGATACGTGGCCTTTGTGGCACTTTAGTTATTTTTTTTCCAGCTCTTTCTGTGAAATTCATTTGTTTTACATGAACCTGTTTTAAAATGTTGTTAGTGTTCCTAATCTGCGTAGAAGAATAAATAGATGTTTCTGGTGTAAGTTTTGATCAAGTGTGCAGGAAGCCTCACATTAGAAGTGTTAAAGCAAATACAGGTTGTAAAACCATTCCAAACCTAAACCTAATGCATCTTTCCCTTTTAGTGTTTCTAGTTTTTATATGTAATCTATGACGTTTGGCATGCTGGATATGACACTATGCTTCGCATTTTTAACGTGTTAAATGGAATAAATGTAATTTCCGCCTCGGTCTCTGCTGGTTAATGAACTGTAGCAGGCAGCAGCTCAGTGCTGCAAAATCTGCTGCGTCAGCCTCGCCCTGCTGCCGTTCTTCTGCAGGTTGTTGTCTCATTTTGAGGTGGATGGCTCTTTTTAAAAGGCTGTGCATTAAATGTGACGTCTCCAGTGTCCTCCCCTTATACCATGAGGTGCAGATTTAGAAACCGCCCCCACCTTGATCTCAAGGGCACTTAGCTCCCACCGACCCCGGCAGCGGTAAAGACCCTGCAGCCTGTTCGGGTTTGAAGCTTCGACACAGAGCTGCTTCAGTTTGGATCAGCAGCCAACAGCCAGCACAATACAGTACACCATACTTCCCTCCTGACTGTTAAGGATATTTTACTTCTGTCTCATCACTACAGAAATCCTTTTGTCTGTTTATATTTTAGAAATTTCTCACATTATTAGTACAGAATGTACTGGTTTCTCCTTCATTTGCATTATTATTTTGATATTTACATGAAGCTGTTGTGGCTGGTTTGATCAGTTTGAGTTGAGTCACACCCACATGTATAGCTCAGAAAGTAAGGCTGCTTATAACTCAGTTTTTGTAGTGATAACCTCCTTTAGTGGCTCAGTTATACACACAGCAAATCAGTTTGTAGAGATACTGGTTCATGCTCAATAATCCAGGTAGAAACATCCAACAAAGTTAAGTTGGGTCCTCTGCACAGTTTTTTTTTGTGTTCTTTTTGGTTTCTTCAATCAAAAAGAAAACCATCTGGAGGACCTGACTTGACTTTGTTGGACCATTTGTTAATATAAGATAGAACTTTGAGTCACTGTGATGCTGTCTCACTTGTAGAGGCTTGTTCCAGGTTCCAGCTGCAGTGTGGGATCCTCTGCACTCCTGTGCATGAAGGACATACTTTTCAAGTTCAAAGTTTTTGTCTATCCATTGTGCTGTAAGACTAATCATGCTAACGGGGCTAACACGACGTCTAATTGTCTGTGATAAAACTCATGTCTCAAGTCGTGCTATCAGCTCAATGACGTTGGAAACGACAGCTTCTAACTCGGGTAATGTTACGTTGGAAAAATATCTCAGATTGCGGACGATGCAACGAGGCTCGACGTAGTCCATAAATCTTCAGAATCCGACATCTTCACCAACAAAAAATAAAACTTCCACACTGCCGACATTTTGAATTTTCCTCTCCGCCGTGAGATCAGGTAGGCGCACGTGATGTCATCATGTTGTGCTGCTGCTGCAGGCAAAAACTGTGCCTTTTATATCGGCTAGTTATTTTAATGGAATGGCCGATGTCCAGTATTGAACTTTAATGCTAATATCAGCTGATACCAATACCATGCAGTAATATTGTGCATCCCTAGTCTTGTTACACCACGTCAATCACAAATGGGCATTTTTCAGGTGATAAAGGAGAAGAGCAACTTCACATTTTAGGACATTGGCTGTCATTTGCACAAGCAGCTCCCCCATCCCTTTTCACAGGATAGATTAGCGGTTACTAGGGGTGCACCAACTGCCGTTTTCTAGCCTATCACCGATTTCTAAAAAGTCTGAACTGCCGATTCCGATTTTGGCCGATACTGATTTTGTTTTATAAGCGACACGGTCATGTGTTAAAAGGTCACAATGCACCGCCAATTTTCCAATCTTATTTTATTGTAAAAAATACCCTTGAACAACATCCTAGAAACAATGCAAACTTGTTTTAACTGGCCATGAGGTAGTGCTCTGAAATATAAATGAAGTTCAGACAAAACTAAAAAAAATCTCTAAAATCGGTTTCTCATAGGGGTGCGAATCTCTCAGTGTCTGGAGAATCGATTCGATTCCGATTTTTGGTGTCACGATTCGATTACAAATCGATTTTTCGATTCAGAAACGATTTTTGATTCAGAAACGATTTTTCTATTAAAATGGCCATAAATTTTGTTTCAGTTTTGTAACTGACGAGCTGAAAAGAATAAACAACAATGTAAACAAATAGAACATTTATTTAAAACAACAATTTTAAGCTGAAAAGAATAAA
>JARVGV010001299.1:38603762-38614781 GCA_031762435.1 Hypsolebias longignatus | reverse complement strand
AACCTCTGACATCACAACATCTCATGGTCTAAGAACCAATGAGAAGGAGCGAACACGTTGATGTCAAGCTCTCTTTATAAGCTTCAGCTTCCTGGAACTCTTCAGTCTAAAAAGTTCTTGGAGTTCTTAGAGTGCTTTCAGTCTTCACGGAGTCTGAATGAAACTCTCTAGGTTGTTGACTGTCATGAGCCAAAGACTGCGTCTTCAGCCAGGGCACAGAACGTTTTCTGTGGCCCACCTGAGCTCAAAGCTTTAAGCCTTTTAATGAAAATACTTAAAGAGGAATATTTTATTTTGAAAAGCCAACCAGGACTGGTTGCTATTCTGGTCTGATGAAACGTGGGCGTCTGGGTCACGGAAGGTAAAACGGACTAACCTTCTCGGACTTCAAGGAAGCTCCATTCTTGACTGACCACCGAAAGGTAAAGTGTCGCTAATGTTTCTACCAAGTGAACGGCGTTTAGCTGAAATCAGCCTGAAAGTGTGCCATTCTGGCGGATATCACCACTTCAACTCTCCATCTTCCATCCCCTTCTTTTTCCTTCTCCCTCTTAAATTCTTATGCCAGTAACTAAAATAAGTTAAAGTACCTTCAGATACCATCCATGACTTATTCTGTTGTTCCTGAAATGCTCGTCAGTTTGTGAAATCGCGGACGCGTGTTTTTCACCTGTTGATGTTCAATTTATAGGAAATTAATCAGCCTTCATGTCTATATGTGATGATGTTATTTTGCCATTTTGTGGAGTTCGGCCATTGAAAGAGGAGGTTGAGGAGTATTTTTATCCCCACTTATCTGTGCAAGTGGTACAAATGTTGATGAAGAGTAAGCAGGTCCCTGCCCTTCTTTAGAAAGGTAACAACCTTAGAAAGCATATATGCAAAGAAATAAAAAAAATAAAAAATTACCAAAAAAAAAAAAAAAAAGAAAAAAGAAAAATGACCTATGAAATGGATTTCCTGAATGTGAGGTGGGTCTTATTACTCTGGGTTCATGAGACAGACCTCCGCTCAGGAAATCCATTCCATAGTTTGAAGCCAACATGTGGAGAAGTTTCATCAGACACAGACATGCATCATGGATCGAAAATATCAGCAGATTGGATCGGAAAAATCTGATACGTAAATTATGCTGATATCGAAGGCTGATACGGATACCAGATCAGATTGGCCCATCCCTAGTGAGGATAAAGAGCTTTTCCAGTGTTCCACAGCCAGGACGGAACCAGCATTATTTCTCCTGGATATGAGATTAAACCAACGATCAGACTCACTTTTCCAGAACCTGTGCTGGAAAAGAGAGTTCAGGGCTGGTAGGAGTTTGGTGAGGCCTTAAATAGATAGTCTGTTCATAAAAGTTATGAACAGACTCTGTGACAATAGGCAGACCTTGCACTGCTCTTGAAGTCTATGCAATTCTGAAAAGGTATGTCAGCCAAGCCTGCCTGGTAAAATCTATTCAGAGTTGCTGAAGAAGAGAGACTGATTGATGGACAACCTCAAAATCAGGAGGTACAATGCAGGTTCTGTCCTGACCATGGAACACTGGACCAACTCTTTACACTCAGTAGCATCCTCAAGGGTGCATGGTAATTTTCTCAACCAGTTAACATGAGTTTTGTGAACTTGGAGAAGGCAACTGACCATGTCACTTGAGGTACATTGTAGTGATCCATGAGCATGGGATTGGGGATCCATTGCTAAGGGCCATTCAGTTCCTATACAAGCGATGCAAGAGTTTGGTACCCATTTCTGGTAGTAAGTCTAACACTTTCAGGGAAGTAAATGGACTCTGCCATTTGTCAACAATTTTGTTCATACATTTATTGGACAGAAGTTCTTAGTGCTGTCAGAGGTGGAGGGAGTTTGGTTCATGGGCCTCGTGATTACATATCTGCTGTTTGCAGATGATGTAGTCCTGTTGGCTTCATTGTGCCATGGTCTCCAGCGTTCAATGGAGCAATTTACAGCCGAATGTGAGGTAACTGGTATAAGGATAAGCACCTCCAAATCTGAGGCCATGGTCCTCCATCAGAAATGAGTGGATTACTTGTAAGAGTGTGATGCTGCCTCAAATGGAAGAGTTCAACTACCTCAAGGCTTTGTTCATGAGTGTGGAAAGAATGGAACCAAAGATTGACAGATGAATCAGTGTAGCTTCAGCAGTTTTGTGGACGTTGTGCTGATCCATTGTAGTAAATAGGGAGCTGAACTGCAAGGCCCTCTGCTCTCTGTTTACCATTGGTCCACATTCCTACCTTTACCTATGGTTATGAAATTTAGGTACTGACTGAAACAATAAGATAGTAAATACCGGTACTAGCATTCAAAATAATTTTGTCTGCAGGGTGGCTGGACTCTCCCTTAGAGATAAATAAAAATTATATTGTTTGTGAGAGACTTGGAGTAGAGCTGTTGCTCCTCCATACTGAGAGGAACCAGTTTTTTTCATTTCATTTTTCATTTACCCTTTATTTATCCAGGCAGTCTCACTGAGCCATGAAAACTCATTTTCAAGAGAGACCTGTTTAGGGAGCAGATGGTGGGGGTTAAGGGCCTTGCTCAGGGGCCCTGAGTGGGGCGAATGAGGGTGGAGGCAGGTGTGGGTGTTTCACCTTTTTCCACCCACGTTTTTTGATGTTGTCGGTACCGGGGCTTGAACCGGCGATCTTCCGATCACAGGCCCACCGTCTAACCACTGCGCCACCACTCCCCTAAACATTACACTTAAACATTACAGGTGCAAGATGTGACTAAAACTTCAGTCAATTTTTGTTTAATACTAGTTAAAAGAATAAAAGACTCCAACCTCAAGTTGCAGATCATTTCAAGACCTTGGGCTAAAATAGGACTTTGCTGATTGTGCGCACAAAGTGTAACTTAAACCGCAGCCTGGCCCTGAGACTGTTTGTGTTTTGGAGTGAAATTAACTTGGAGTTGATGTATGATGGTAATTTTCCTAAAATGGCTTTGTATATGAAAATATACCAATGCTTCATCCTTTTAATTTTGAGTGAAGTAAGTCCAGCAAGGTTCTATAAAGTACAATGGTGAGTTAAAAGGTGAACCTGTAATATACCTCAGAGCAGCGTGGTAAATGGGATCCAGTTTAACTAAAGTAGTGGGTGAGACAAAACTATAGACTGTGTCGCCGTAATCCAGCAGTGTTAAAAACAAACTAGTTACAAGCCGCTTACGAGAAGAAATAGAAAAACATGATTTCAATCTATACAAAAAACAGTAAGTTTTAGCTTTTTTTAATTAGATATGTAAGGTGATGTTTAAAATTAAGATCTTTATCCAGCCAAACGCCAAGATATTAGTATGTGTCTACAAGTTCTATGATATCACCATTTGGTGTTTTAATAGGAGGCATGGTTACCACAGAATTATGGGAAAACAACATAACTCTGGTTTTGCTAGCATTCATGGCTAATTTTGAATCACGGATAGCGTTCTGTAAGGTGTTGAAGTCACTTTGAAGGTTTGAGTGTAGTGCATCTAGAGAGGGAGCTGGCGAGTATAGAACTGTATCGTCTGCGTACAAATGATGAGAGGAGAATTGAAGTTTGTCTGGTGTGCCGATTACAGCTGATTAAGTTCTGGAGTCAGCTTGATTTAAAATGGCTGCCACTTTAAAGCAATCTTAGTAAACACAAAAATATTTAATGTAGCAATCTTTACATATATTCAGCTAAATTTGATCCGACAGTAGCTGAGAGTCATTCCTAACATATTCTGAGCACTCACAGATTGTGCAGGATCTTTTTTTTTTTCCATTTCAGAAAAATATCTCCCTGAACCACTGGACAACTCTTAATGAACCTCCAGGAAGTTATCATTAGATGTACATTTGCAAATGATCAACTCTTAGAGTCAACCATGAAGGACAGACTTTTAAGTTCAAAGTTTTTGTTTCTCCATTGTGCTGTAAGGCTAATCATGCTAACGGGGCTAACACGACGTCTAAATGTCTGTGGTAAAACTCACCCAAGTGCTATCGACTATTAGCTTCTCAATGACGTCAGAAATGACTGCTTGTAACTCGGATAAGACTACGTCGGAAAAATATCTGACGGGACGATGTAGCGAGGCTCAACGTGGTCCATAAATCTTCGGAATCCGACATCCTCAACGAAAAAAATCTTCCACACAGCCGACATTTTGGCTTCTTCCTCTCCGCTTTGATCAGATCAGGTAGGCGCACGTGACGTCACGTTGTGCTGGCGCTGCAGGTTTCCAACTGCATTTTTTATATCAGTGAGTTACTTTGATGGAATGGTTCATGTCTGATATTTGACTATAACACTAATATCGGCCAATACACGCCGATATTATTGTGCATCCCTAATAGATACTGAGCTAAAATATGGTGTTAGATATCACTGTTGATGATATGCATCCCTTCCAAGGACTGCCTTAATATTTTAATGTATTTATTAACTCAGATATGTTTCATAGTTAAATCAGCTTTTGATCTTAGCGTACATGCTTTTTATTTTTATTTGTATTGTGAAGTGTCTGAGTATCTGCTGCTGTTTATGATGGAGGTGTGTGTGTATGTGTGTGTGTGTTTTAATATAAAATCACAAGGCTTGAATTGTTTAATGAGCATAAATATGTTGAATTTCAGTGGTGAGGTCTCGTGTCCTCTGGCATCAAAACAGTTCAGCTGATACCATGTTGGTACCAAAACTGGAAATTTGACATCTTTTCAGGATAAAACCTTTTGTGTTTATTACAATTTATCAAGTGAATTGATAAAACTCATAGTTTTTATCCAGCTTTTATCTTTTAGTTTGCTTTGGGTCAGCCCTTGTGAAATGAGTTCAAAACGTTTGAGAGCAAAAAAAAGTGCACATGCAGGAAAACATGGACATGAATGAGTAAAATTTGTTTTAGCATCATTTTAGTTTGACAAACGTGGTTTACAGTGGTTGTTAAAAAAAATCTTTGCTGGTCGCATTTTTTCCAGGGTTGTGTAAATTTGCCGTGTGTAAGACCAGCTGAAGATTACGTCATACCTCTGCAGAGGACCAACGCCACACATCCTGTCTTTGCTCAATCCCAGTGCAGCCACCTGAACCAGGGCGTGGTCCATTGTGTGGAAGCACGTCTCTGTTCGTCACACTTTGTCTCTTTAAATAGCATCGTCTGCCGTTCCCTAATTCTTCTTTGTCTTTATTTAAAACCACATTGGCTTTTTTATTTTTTGGCTGCTCCAATTATCAGACGACACAGTGGACTGACTCGCACAAAGACCTGGTGATTGTTTTATGCCGGATGCTTTTCCTGACGTAACCACCGAGCTACCACAGCAGAGAGCCAGCCGAGGTGCCCAGGGAACAGATAGGGGGTTAAGAGCCTTGCTCAAGGGCTCAGAGTAGGGCAAATGAAGGGCGTTTCATCTTTCCCACCCACATTTTTGTTTTCAGTCTGGGGATTCAAACTGACAACCTTCTGATCACAGGCTCGACTTCTCTAACCTCCGTTTTATGTCGACCACAATGATCTGACACATCCATCAATCCATTATCTTTACCTTCTTCATTTTTGGGTTGTGGGGGTCTCTGGTGCCCATATCCAGCACTGTATGAGAGGCAGAGGACACCCTGCACATGTCTCCAGTCCATCACATGGGACACCTGGTCAGATCTCCAGTCCATCACAGGGACACAGAGACTAACAAGACAAACAAACATTCACTCTCTCTCACACCTAGAGACAATTCAGTTACCAATCAGTCTAACATGCATGTTTTTGGTCTGTGGGAGGAAACGGGGGTACCCGGAGAAAACCCACAGAGAGAACATGCAAACTCCACCCAGCCTAGCTGGGATTTGATCCAGCGACCTTCTTACTGATAGGCAGCCACTTTACCAACGGAGCCACCGTGTCACCTTATAATGGGAGTAGAACTCTGTATTTGTCACACCAACCTTTATTTATGTTTTATACTCAAGTAAACTGTTGTTTGAGAGATTTCACTTTCAAAACAAGTCTGCTGACTTTATTAAATGGTTTAATTTATTTTCTTATAAAATGACGATTTGAAAACTTGGGCACTATGAGAGTTGAGGAACCGCCAACTGATGGAGCTTAGTTTATTTTACAGCCAATTGTACTGGTTGTGTGACGTGCAGGTCCAGAACAGATGACACAACAGTCCTGTTTTTATGTGCTCTGTATCTTTACAAACACGACTTAATGTCATAAATTGTCTTTAAAGTCACCACTTGTAATTATTTTTTTAAACATATGTATTTGCTTGTTGCTCTTGTTTGTAAATAAAAAAAGGGGTAAAATAAATGTCTAAACACCAAAAAGACAAAAAGCTAAATTTGTATTTATAAAAATATTCTTAATATGATCTCTGAGACCCTGTATTATAATATTGAGGAAATTAAACTTTAGACTGGTTGTCCTTATTTAGGGGGGACTAGAAGTTATATTTAAGAACTAAAAAAAAAAACAAATTGGATATATATTTATATTTTTAATTCATAATTGCTTATAGTTAATGTTTATTTTTAGATTTATGAGGTTTTAATCCTTAATTTGGAGAAATTAATAAATTTAAAAATCGCCTCGCAAAAGTTTGACACTCGAGGATGAAACGTTCTGGCCAGGGGGGGGGGGGGGCAGAGGGGTGGCCACCAATGGTTTGGGAGGGGCCCGCACCCCGCTGGCCCCCCCTTTGATGGCACCCCTGCTAATAACATGCAAGTTCACAATTTTATCTGTGCAAGACTTTGTCAGCTTGCATTTTTATATCACATAATATAAGAATGTTGTATTATAAAGTACAAATACATGTGGATCGTCATCATCATCAACTTTATTTCTATTGCACATTTAAAAACCACAGGGGTAACCAAAGTGCTGTACAATAACACAAAAGACAAGTTAATTAAAACGATAAAAACATACAAAGCATTAAAAAAAATCGTCCATCTTGAGCTCAGATTCAAAAGACAAACGTAGCTGACATTTTTTAGCTTTATTTAGTATCGGCAGAAGAGCGGTAACTGTTTGGATTTGCTGTAATTTAATGCTTTTTTATCTACAACAAAATATTGTTTGAAGTACAAGAGCTGAGAGTAAAACAGACTTAGTCGTTTTTTAACACTTGAATGACAAGTTTAGTTTAGTTGTGTGTTAAACTGTTTTCCACTGTCAGCCCGTCTGTCATTAGCACGTTTATTGTTGCTTCAATGACGTCAAGTTGTCATTCCACTGCCACACAGGAATTTACAGACAGACAGTATCTTACTAATGTGGCTTCTTGCTTGAATACCATGAAGGCAACAACATCACAGTCTGCAGTCTGTTCGGTTTAAACTTTATATAAGCCATAACTGTTTTCTCTGAGTCTTGACAGTAAAAAAATCCTAAAGTAGGATGTTTCTGAAGCAACAACCCTCTAAATAGGGAGATTATCAGAATTATCTTTGAGTATTTGCATGTTCTAATTGTCCTTTCTCCATGCAGGACCAATGATTATAGCACAACAGCAACAGAAGCTGATAAAGTATCTTAACTGGCTCTAATCTCAACTACCGGTACTGCCTTGTATCCGTCATGTAGGACCGTTGTCTGTTCCAGATCTTTGCTGAAAAATGACTGCGTGCACACAGTCACATGAAAAGTGACTTTTCTCGTCTGGCAGCTGAAATCAACTTACCGGTAATAGAACAAACGACTGGTCCTGCTTATGATCCTGTATATCGGTAGCTGGGGATCTTTTTTTATTTAATTTTCACGTGTTCGATGGATCAGCGGGGTGCTGGTCATAAAGTTTCAACTTTGTAATCCCTTCAAAATAAACTCAAACAGACAGTAGGTATTCTGCTATTGCTAATAAAAAGCTCAAGTAGGAATAAAATATGGCGTCACCACCAGGTGAGCATTAAAACCAACTAGTAAACGTTTTCTTCATGCCTCGAGAGGAGATATGTTTCAAGTGGAGAGCTTTAAAATCAGATTTAAACAACAGATTTATGGAAACGTTATCCTCGACTCTTCCAGCGAGTTCCTCGTAGATCTGAGGACAGCAGATCACGTAAGGATGCAGGCAGGGTGTCGGCTCTTAATCTGATTTCTCTCTGTGCAAGTTCACGGTGCAGCTTGTTTGCTGAATGTGCAAATCACATTGTAACAGCCACCCCCACCCAACCGAACATGTTCTCAGCCGTCCCACCATCCATCACCAGCGGTGCGTCACGTTGCCTTTATAATGATGAAAGGGGAGCGTTTTTAACCTTTCTCCCAAACATGCTTTCTGACTCATTCTAGCAACGTTAGATTTCATCCTGTTCGACCGCAGGCACACGCACCAAGTGAAGTGGCTGTGGTAGTCAGACGGAAGGAGTTTTGTGTCTGAGTTGGGGTGGATGTGGTGTGACGGAGGGCAACGCGATGCCCACATTTATGTGAGTTTGCTGAAAATGAAGGTAGCAGCCAGAGACAAAAGAGAGGGTGTGTCTGTGAGAGGAATGGAGACTAGAGAGGATGAAAATTGATTTGTTTGGGGGATGGGATGAGAGAGGGAGAATGAATGAGGGGAGTAAATGGGGGGGGGAGGGTGAGGAGAAGGTTGAAAATTAAGACTGAATAATTTAGATGAGGAACAAAGATGTCTGTGTTCTGTAAATGTCTTTGAATAACACTTTATTTAAATTTTTAAAATTAGTATGTTTTAATTTTAAAATTAGTTTTAGTTTCTTTTTTTTTTTTGGTGTTTTATTTCTGCTTTAAAGCATACATTTTATTAAATCAGTTCAATCTGTGTGGTCTGATTTTATATATATAAAAAAAAAACTGACATATTAATAAAAAAAATAGTTTTTTGGCATGCTAGCTACCTGTTCCTTTTCATATTGATTTTAAGATTATTTTAATGACTTTTTTTTTTTTTTTTTTTTTTTTTTATGTGTTTTTTGCACCCAGTCATATAATGGATCTGTTGCACTTTTACAACCCAAACAGAACTGAGATCCTCCATTGTGATGCTTTTAGTGCAGCCAAGGGCACAATTAAGAAAAACGCTGAGGGGATCGGGCTTGTGCTGTGGCAGAGCCCCCAGACTCTGGACCGATCTGCCCGTTGATATTTGTTCTGCAGAGTCCGTATTCTCCTTTAAATTTAAGTTTAGTTTGAGTTTCCATCAGAACCTTTAGCATGTTTTCCTGCTTTAGTTTATTCGTAGCCTGTTTTCTTATTCTTGTGTTTTTAATGTTTGATCTTTCATTTATTTTATTGCTAGTTTTCTTGTTTGTGAAGTGCATTGCTCAACTTTGTTGTTTTTAAATGTACTATATAAATAAAACTGGCATATTATTACATACAGAAATAGTTTTGTTTTAACGTATTTACGATGATGTCAGGTTTCTTAACCAAAACATTTGTTTAAGCAGATAAAATATTGACTCGGTCAAGTGGAGGGGTCATGGTGTGTTTGGACAACGAACACGGACTAATGTGGTTACATGTTGTCTGCGGTTGTGAGGCCAGTTGGATGCTCTGCTAAATTCTCTAAACGTGGACGTTCCTGCAGTCAGCAGCCAACTGCACGCTCCCTGAAAACCTACGACGTCTGTGGCATTGTGCGGTGTGATAAAACTGCACATTTTAGAGTGGCCTCTTGTTGTGGTCAGCCTATGGTGCACCTGTGCTATAACCAGTCTGTCTGATCAGCATCTTGATCTGCCACACCCGTGAGGTGGATGGATCATCCCAGTAAAGGAGAAGTGCTCACTAACAGAGATTTGCAGAAATTAGTGAAGAATATTTGAGAGACAAAGGCCTTTAGTGTTCGTAGAACAAGTTTTAGATCTTTGAGGTCAGCTCATGAACAAATGGGATTTGGTTTTGTGATCATATTGCAAGTATTTTACTGTTGTTGCTTATAAACCTTAAATAAACAAACTGATAGTCCTATAAAACTTACAGCAACTCTAGATCTGTAGTATCTAAAAATAGTTAACTGTTCCTTCTGAAGTTTGGCAAGAAACAGTTTGTCACCATCTGACAGCTGATATGTCTTATCAGACGTGGGCTGACCTGAAAACTACTCAGATCCAGCTTTATTTCTTTGTTGTGAAAAACAGCTGCAGATAAACTGTTGACAAAAGCGTAAAGTTTACGGTTTACACTACAAATGTTTGTTTTTGAGCTTGTTGGATTTGTAGACAGGAAGTCGAGTTTGTCCGTGAGGCTCCGAAGCTTCCGGTTCTTTCTTGATTCCTCGTGTTTTCCACACTTCAGAGGAACGGCTCAAGATGGTTAATTTCTGTTTGCATTCTTTAAAAGCAGACAGGGGTGTAGCCTGTAACACGTGGAGGTTAAAGTGGAGCAGTTCTTTTAATGTTTGCCAGAGTGATTTTATTTATTTTTTAATTACTGCAAGATATTTATTACAAATTAGAGAAATGACATTTTTCTGTGACAACACAGAGAATGCTAAGAGTTAAATGGCTGCTGAAGAACCTGGAACTGACGTGTTAAAGCTAAAACACGCAGAACACTAGCTAAAAGGAACAAAACACAAGCTAAAAGCTAAATGGAACAAAACACTAAGAGCTAAAAGCACAAGCTAACTAAAAGCTAAATCTAGCACAATTCAAGTTCAGTTCAAGAATCTTTATTATACCCAAGGGGCAACACAAAAGATCCATTCTAGACAAGACATTTATTAAAATAACAGAAACCATCACTGTTCGTTGAGAAGCCTGATCGCTACAGGGAAGAATGAGTTTTTCTGTCTGTTCGTTTTACATCTGGGCAGCAGATCCAAATGGAAGACACACAAACTCACTATGGAGTGGATGATCAGGATCTGCCAGAATCAGCCTGGCTTTGTTCACTGACCACACCTTGTGTAGGCCAGTGTGGTTCTGTAGGTCAGTGTGGTTCTGTAGGTCAGTGAGATTCTGTAGGTCAATGAGGTTCTGTAGGTCAGTGAGGTTCTGTAGGTCAGTGAGGTTCTGTAGGTCAGTGAGGTTCTGTAGGTCAGTGAGG
>JARVGV010001299.1:38546809-38562146 GCA_031762435.1 Hypsolebias longignatus | reverse complement strand
CCGGTGAAAAAAATAACTGGGTTTGTTTTTCTTTTTTTTTTTTTTTTTTTTTTTTTTACTTCTACATTTCCTTTATATATTCATGAAAAGTGGTCTTGTTTTTTTTTTTTTTTTTTTTTTGTTTTCCAACAGAACTGAATTTGAGGCTGATGTGGATGTTGTTGCAGAGAATGATGGAGAGTGATCATTTGTTATTTCTGTTGTTTGTCATCATTCCTTTTTAAAGAGCTGCTATTTAAATAATTTTTATAATTATTTTTATGTAATATGTTTTTTTTTTCTTTTTGGTTTCTTTAAAAACAGGCAAATATGTTGTCAAAATTGGAAACGGACGTTGCAGAAAGGCCTCCGGAGGGAGACATGCGGAGACTTGGCAGACTAATAGAAGTGTGAAGCAAAACAACGTTTACGTTTCTGCTCAGTGGGCTTGTAGCGTTCAGGTACAAATGTTTGACAGCCAGCAGGTGAGCCGCGACAAACCGGACCGTACCAGTCCAACTGTAGAGCTCTTAAGTTGCAGACGGGGTCGATTAGAGGACGCTCAGTAAAAGTTGGAGATTAGAATCATGGGTTTCCTCACATCAACATGTCTCCTAAAGAGCTCACATTTATTTTAACCAAGTTTTAAGTCAATCTTATTTTTACCTGAATCAGGGCTTTTAGAAAGGATTTCTGAGATACTATTGAACGTACCAATGAGAAAATAACAAAAATAGTTGTTTTTTTGTTGTTTTGCTTTAATCAGGTGTTGTGGCCATTCAACTCTGTGATATTAAAAAATACAAATCTTATTCAGTATTTATAAGAAAAGCCTTCATGTAAAACATCTGCCCTGATGTTGTATTTCTGTAGTTTTTACCGGTTCAGAACTCCCCGCAGCAGTCGGGGCTTCTTCTGTCAGAACTTCATGAACCGTCTGAAGCTGTTGTTGTTTTCTTCACATCTGGTCCAACCTGCCACAAGGACTGTTCATTGACTCCGTCATGGCTTTTTCTCTTTTCATTTAGATTTTGTTTTATTGTCGACATCAATTAAGCACTTTTCTGTCAGTTTTTCCTCAGTACTGCATTAATCTACCGTTTCTTTCTAAAGTATTTATGTCATTTCAAATACCGTTCCTGCAACACATGACCCTGTTCAGACCTGACGTTTACATCCATCTTGAGCGGTTTGACGACAGGCGTTTATATTTTTTTGACATTAACACGGCTCACATCTGTTTAAGTCACATTTAAGTGGAGTTGTGTGGTACAGAACTCTTTATCCTTATCAGTCAGTCGTGATTTAGGAGAAATACAGAAGCCGACGATGGTTAGTGTCGTCTCAGTGTCGGAGCAAAGATGAAGATTTTAGCCTGTGATAATCCACCGCGGTGAAACCGTACGCCGACGACCATGAGCTGTTCTTTAGTCTGCTTCTAATTCAACATGAGCTCTGAATTCGATGCAGCATAACTCTGCTCAGGCTGTTGTTTCGTGATTAACAGATCAGCGACCACCACGGGTCTGTGAATAATCAGAACATTAATCTGAATGAGGCGTCCTGGTTCTGATTAATGAAGTCCCAACAAAACTGTTTCATTAGAAATAATTCTGATAAATGGCTCTTTACAACTTTTAGCCAAAAAAAAAAAAGAAAAAGCCATGTTTTCTAAAAAAAAAAATTGCCAAGGATCTGTTTATTCCCTTTAATCAGCTGGCAGCTGAACACGACTGCTGGGCTGTGTGTTCGGTCCATTCAGTTCTCTTTTTATTTTTTATTTTTTTTTAATTAAACCTTTATTTTACCAAGAAGAAATACATTGAGATTATTAATCTCTTTTACAAGGATATCCTGTCCATGTCGATAGGAGTTTCAACACCAGGGCTATTCAACTGGTGGCCCGGGGGCCTGATCAGGCCCACCGATGAACTCAGTTTGGCCCACCAATGGGTTCATTTTTTTTAAATAAAACTAGATTTTAAACCATAAAACAAACTTAATGACAATAACTGCTGGATGTTTAGTTGAACAGTCCTGTTCTACAGCGTGGCTCAGGACGGACTACCCAGAGGTGGACTAACAGGATCCAGACCATCTCCAAAGGTGGTCTGAGTGAAAACCGTTTCAACGCACTTTGAGGTCGTTCACACCAGTACTTGGCATGATCCGAATGTAATCTGATTACTCAGGACAGATGTTGGTACTAGGTCTGAATGAGGTCCTTGACTTTCCATAATGTTCATTAGAAAAAAGTAAATAAGTTTAAACTGTTGTGCCATTTTGTTTGAGTGATGCCACAGTTTGAGGACGTCTTTATCTTTTGACTAGTTCCTCCGTCTGTCCTTCGGAGCAATGGTTTTATTTGTGCTTCGAACCTCAGCAACACACCAACTGTAGACTTCTTCTGTTGACCAGCCAGGTTGAAGCGCTGCTCAAAAGACTGTTGACCAACCAGAGACTGTTATCCAGTCAGACGGCCTGACAAGCCGGACCTTTGAGAGAGGAATGTGACCACTGCTTTGTTTGCTTTTCTAAAAGCACTTTTCTGCTCATCACAGAACAAACCTTGTACAGTCGACCAGACGCTGCGTGGACCGTGTGTTCCTGCAGTGAGGCGGTAGAAACCAACGCTGCTTGTAATTGTCTAGAAACGAGCAGGAGTAGAGACTTTTCTGATCTGTGCTGCCGGTTTTATCGGTTTGGTGGGAGATTTCAGGTGTCCGCTGTCTGAATATGTAAAGCTGTGATTTAGGGCTAGTTCCACGACTTGTTTTTGTTTACGACTCGGCCTTGCCACCTGAGGATGTTCTGATGCTTTAAGGCTGCAGGTCTGCTGAGTTTAAATCTAACGTACGGGCTGAAACTTATATGGACCTGCAATCCTGCATGTCTCCTGGGAAATGTGCGATGCAGAAATAAAGACCTTCAACCTCTTTTACATTCTGTCCTGTTCTTGTGATTCTCGTTTCTTTAAATTTTTTTGTTGTGAGGAGTTGCAGCAAATCTGCTTTTATGAAGAAGAACATCAACGAGATGGTGCGATTGTTACACGGGGCTTTGTTTAATAGTTCAGCTATATTTTACAACCAAAAGAAAAGTTTTTCTCTTGGTGCGTTTACATAGCCACGACCCGACCGTGTGGATTGATCCCAGGATGTTAGAGGAGATGGGAGGACGTTCGGATAAAAGAAGGAAACAGAAGACCTGAAGGAAGGAGCAGAAAGACGAGTGGAGCGTCTTGATGGAAAGAGGTGAGCAGGAAGTAGAAACCAGTCGATTAACTTCACGACGAGGCTACATGTTCGTTCTTATAAAATAAAAAACTACAAACGCAGACAGTCATTCAGTCATGGGTTGTCTGTCCACTTCACTTCTGAGCGGGGATCATGCCATCGATGGACTCTCCCTTCTCCAGCTTCTTCTCCATCTCCACCATCAGCTTGACGCCATCGACCACCAGCTGCACCTGCTCCACCTCGGAGGAGCCCAGACGGTCAGCGTTAGAGATGTCGAACACGCCGCCCACGGAGGCCGTGTCCACACCACCTGGAGGACGAAGGGACAGGGTGAAACGTCCAGTCGTGGTGCACAGATCCAAACGGGCCCTACGAGTTCTGTTCTGCAGTACCTGTGCCACGTTTCTGCAGACGCAGCCTGGTCAGGATCTCCTCAAACTTGGCGTGTATGCTGAGCTTGGGCAGCTTGACGTGCACGCCGCCGCGCAGGCCGGTTCCCAGGTTGGAGGGGCAGGTCAGGATGTAGCCCAGATGCTCGTTCCACATGAAGCCGTGGTTGTGCTTCTTGAAGATCTCCTCAATCTGACCAGGGGAGAGAAAACTGAAGTCATGGAACGTCTTGATGCTCAATAATCCAGGTAGAACATGGCTGAGTCAGGTTAAGTCGTGTAACAGTTACAGGATCACTGCACGTGAGGTGATGTGAGTTGCTTTACCTTCTGCAGGCCAACGCAGAAGCGCCTGAAGACCTCCTTCATGTTGCCGCCCTTCTGCATGGAGATGACACGCAGGTGGTCCTCCTCGTTCACCCAGACCAGGAAGGTCTTGTTGTCGTTGTGCCTGCAGCAGCAAAACTTCAGCTCAGTCCAGTAAGTACAAGTAGACAAAGGCTACTCATGTAGGAAAGTAGCAGAACAATGGCTAAAAGCTAAGTAGCACAAAACTGGCTAAATCTTAGGTTGTAAAAATATAGCTGGTTAGAGCATGCTAAGACTAAAAGGCTAGCTAAAAGTTTAAAAAGCCTAACCAGATGCTAAAAGAAGCCAAACATAAAAAGAAGACTAAAGGAACGAGTGTGCTGAAGCAGATAAGAGAAGGAACCACATGAAATAAACTGATCTCTCAACATTTACTAAATTAACAGCTAAATGCTGCAGAGACTTCGGGGAAGGCGTCCAGTTTTCCTTCAGATGACCTTTTGACCTTTTACAACAGGCCTCGATGCCCAGACGTCTGGTCTGTGGTTCTCACCAGATGCCTCTGGCGTCGGGCCAGTCGCGGGCCATACCGGCGCAGGTCAGCAGAGGGGACACTGGCTTGTCAAACAGGAAGTGGTCAGCGATCAGCTGCTCCTGCTCGGCGTCGGTCATGCCATTCAGGGGGTAGTACTTCCCCTTGAACTCACCATCCAGGCTGGACAGAGCTGGGAGGGAAAGTATTTATTATGGGAAGGTTCAGAAGAAAGAGGTAACTGTCCTACATGGACACAGCAGGTGGACACTCACCCTCAATGGACAGCTTCTCGATGCCTCTGCGCTCGCCACGGCTGTTGTGGGGGGGCAGGGTGAATCCCTTAATGCTGCGACCGGTACGCACACGGCTGGACAGCACGTAGTTGGGGTCCAGGTCGTCGCCACCCTGATGGTGAAACAAAAGTTTCTGCTTTCGTTCCACTCACTTCGGACAGATGAACGACTGAATGTGAGCTGAAGAACCAGGACCAGTGGTCCCAAAGGTTGGGGTCAGGTTAATAAAATTATTTGATCTCCATTCCATACGGCTCTTCCATGAACATCACCATTGTTGACCACTTCCATTGGTAAAGAAACATGTAGTTGACAACTGGTCAAAAGATTTATTTACAACTTTTTAATTTAGACACTAACCATTATGAGAAAAGTTGGTCCAGATTTGGTTTCCTTCTTTTAAAAATAAGTTGTTTTAGGGACTGGACAGGGTACTTTTATTCAGCTCATTGGGGCTGAGTGGTTAGGGCAGTCGTTCGCCAATGCAAGATATGGGGGTTAGATTCCACCAGCAGTCTCATGTTGAAGTGTCCCTGGGCAAGACACTGAACCCCTCATTGCCTCTGATGTGCGTTCCATCAGTGTATGAACGTGATGAAGCTCTGATTATTCTTTGTAAAGATCTAGTAGAGTGCTGTATGAATGGGTAACTGAGGACACAGATTGTGATGTAAAGCACATTGAGTATCTTGATCAGATGGAAAGGTGCTATAAAAGTGCAGTCCATTTACCATTACATGCCCTAGATGGCCGAAAACATTGTGCAACTCTTTTTATTGACCTTTCTAAAGCGTTTGACCCTGTAGATCATGTCATCCTGATGAATCGACTCTACAAAAGTGGGTTATCAGTTCAGGCTGTTAAATGGTTCTCCAACTATTTATCTGATAGAACTTGATGTGTCCAAGCAACTGGGTCTTGTTCCTCCCTCCTTCTTATTTTAAAGGGGGTGCCTCAAGGCTCCTTACTGGGTCCTTTGTTATTCACAATATATGTAAATAATTTGTGCAATAACTTGCCTAATGCTAAAGCTCATCTATATGCTGATGATAGTTATTTATTGCTCATTATCTACAGTTTCACAATCATTTAAACTGCTGCATTTGATACAGTTGAGTCTCGTCTGGCTGGGCTTAAACTGGTTTTGAATGCAGAAAAAAATCAAAGGCTATGCTATTTTCAAATGGTAAGCAGCTTCCACCCGTCCTCCCCAGCTTGTGAACTGTTCAAGGGGCTGAAATTGACGTTGTCAGGTGCTACAAATATTTAGGAATTCTGATTGATGAGAATCTGTCCTTTAAATCCCATATTGACAAACTGGTTTCCAAACTAAAACTTAAATTGGGTTTCTTTTTTAGAAACTAAGTATTTCTCACACCAAGTCAGAAGGCACCTGAGTGTTTCAACTATTCTGTCCCTGGTAGATTATGAAGATCTGTTATTTATGAACTCTTCAGCCCAGATTTTGAAAAAAATGGATGCTGTTTATTATTGTGCTCTCTGTTTTATGACTGACTGTGTTTATCGAACACATCACTGCACTTTGTATGCTACAGCAAAATGTCCCTCTCTGACTGACCGCAGACTTTCTCACTCGCTGGTTTTTATCTATAAATGCATCCTTGGGCATCTTCCTACATATTTCTGTTCACTTTGATCCTGAACTTTAAACCATTGCGCTCTCAGGACATCATTTTGATGCAGGTCCCAAAGGTCAGAACTGAACTGGGTAAAAAGGCTTTTAAATAATTCACCCCTGCCACTTGGAATATTCTGCAGAAGGATTTAAAGTTATCATCTCTTGTTACATTGGGACAATTTAAATCAATTCTAAAGGAACAAGAGATCAGATCACTTGGCTCCTGTAACTGCTCTAATGTATAATGATGTGATTTGTCCTGGATATGTATTTTGTGTATTTGGTTTAGTATTTTGGATTTGTTGTATGTTTTGTGCTGCTGTCTTGGCCAGGTCACTCTTGGAAAAGAGGTTTTTAATCTCAATGAGTTATTTTTCCTGGTTAAATAAAGGATTCATTCATACATACATGCCATTTATTGCCCATCCTAATGGGTCATAACCAGCCATAACTTGGGTCATGAGTCTCTGACATTGTTATTTGTCTACTGGACGTCTACATGTCAGGCAGGCGGCCACTCTCACTGTTTTTAACTCTTGCTTAAAATCCTACTTTTATACCCGGGCTTTTGACAATCTGTGGTTTGTTTTGAATCTGTCTGTATTCTACAATGTTAGCCATTTAGTTATTATTATATTTTTCCATCTAGCTCTATGTTTTTATCCTGAGTCCTTTGCTTGCTTGTGTCTGCTGTACTGCGCTTTGGTTGGCCTTGCTGCTGTTTTAAGTGCTTTATAAATAAATGGTATGGTATTTGTGGGTCATAAGTTTAACATGTTGAGGCACCACCGGACTAAATCTGATACCGTCATGCACGTCTTGGCTCTTCACCTTCAGGTTCTCGAAGTTCAGGTCGGTCTTGTGCTTGTCGGTGGGCTTGTATCCACTGTGACGGTCGGAGATGATTGGGTCCAGCAGCTCCTTGAAGACCTCGTAGGACTCCTCATCACCAGCGACGCAGCCCACGGTCATGATGAAGGGGTGACCTTAGGGACGAGGAGATAACACGGTGGTGTTCTTCAGCCGTAAACGATAATAATCTAGATCTGGTGGCGTTTGTTTCTATGCTGACGACACGCTTCTTCTTACCAGGGTTGTCAACACCGGTCTGGATGACGTCATCCACGGTGAAGCCGCTTGGGGTGGACTTGCCCCTCAGCTTTTCGTAGATCTCCTTGGTCAGCACCTGCAGCAGGTGACACAAGCTGAACGTGAGGAGTGACAGACCATGCTGTGTGAATGGAGCATGTTAGCGTGCAAGAAACACAAACTGTTTGAGGTGATGCAACTGAACAACAGAAGTGTCCTAATCCTAAATGCTCAAAACGTGTTGATTTGGACCTTGGCCATGTGGTTGTTGTGCAACGAGAGATCGGGGAACTCCTCGTCCGTGGAGAACTTCATTTTGTAGTCGTTGTGGCAGTTCTTCGTCATGGCTGCGGTTCTTTATCTGAGAAAGGACAAAGAAGGTGGCGTTCATTTTTCAGAACCGTTTCATGAAAATGCAACAAAGACTAGATTCCAACTGAGCCGAATTAAATCAGTGTTGGAGAAAATTGAAAAATCTGGTTCAAATACAATTCTAATGCCGTAAGTTGCATGTAAGGAGTCAAATAAAATGGTGTTTGGTGTTTCTCTGAGATTTTAAAGCTCCTTACAAATGAGTCTTTTTACTTTCTCCTCCATAAATGACCCTGTCTCCCTGTCATCCTGTCTCACCACCTGTCGTCACCGCTCAGATTATTATTAGCACGACTGCAGCCCCACCAGCTCTTCAGTATTTTTAGCAAGCTACAGAAATGATTTTCACTCCAACCAGCCTCATCTAAATTTACTTTAAGCTTATAGTAAAACTTCTAAGTACTTTTAAATGTTTTTGCTCTAGAACTGGTAACTTTAAGGTACAAAAAATACTAAAAAATAGCTTTTTAAAATGCAGAATTAGACTGAAGCTGCAGAATTCTCCAAATCTGTTGAGAAATAAGCGTAATTCCTAATGTAGGCTCATCTCTATCTTTCAGGCAGAGTCCGTTTGCTCAGAAACCTGGAACCCCTAAAGGTCAACGTCCGCGTGCCTCACAGATGCCTCGAGGCTAAATCAAGCACTCCTAAAAGCATCCAAAGACCAGCTCGGGTCATATCTGCAGGCGTCAGCAACAGCTGACAGAGACACAACTGTTGCAGTGACACGTTGCTGCAACATGTCCAAAAACGTCACGTTTCTCACAAAACAAAGCTAGATTTTAGGGCAACTGTTGCTCAGATAGAAGCACGATGTGTATTTAACATGTGGTATCCGTTTTATGAATCCAAAACAGAATTAAAAAATAACTTTTACAGCTCAGAATTCTCAAAAGGCCTGAAGTCTTTAACGTGCATTTTTATATTTCAGCTAAATTTTCTTTCACAAGAAGCATTTGTTGAAACTTTTCAAATATATCAATGTTTTTCCACTGACTCTTCAAAAACACAAATCCTACATGTTTTTTTTTTTTTGTTTGTTTTTTTTTGTTTACCTGCTCAGGAGAAAAGAACGAAGTAACAGATCCCGGGATCAGATCCTGTCCACTTAATGTAGGGGTCGCCCAGCTGACAGGTAACAGACTTTAGCTTTTATACCCAGATCTCTGTGACCATTGGATGACCGGGCCTGGGCTCGCCTCGTTTGATTGGTCAGGGGGGGTTCTGTGCCCAGACGGCTTTCTAAAAGGCAAGAACGAACGTCACACAACGCCTGAGAGGAGAGGAGAGACGAGGCAACAGCTGCAGCCGCCCGGTTTCACCTTGTGAGTTCTGCTCCACAGGAACTGAATGTATAGAAAAACACAAACATTATCTGAATGCAGCTGAAACTGGGGGGACATGACGCTCACATGATGGACTGACACACGCTTTGACCCTCCTGCTGCCCTTGGCTCAAAAGGCCGCAGGAGGCATCAGTTCTAAAGCTGAGATATTGTAGATCATTTGGACCCAAGGCCAGCGGGGATCAAAGTCCTGTCACCACAAAAAGAAAGTTTTAAACACAAAGAAAGTTTGTGAGATATTTTTCGGTACCAGTGTCCACCTTAACGCGACAGAAAGAAATCAAACAGAGAAAAGTCATTTTCTGCTGATGAACTCTGAGAACTAAAAGACATTTGACAAAATGAGATAGATCGGTTGAAGCCGAAAGAAGCAAAACATCTAAAAGTTACAAGGCAAAAAACACTAGCTCAAAGTAGCAAAAGGCTATAAACCATATGTAAGCACTGTAAGTAACAGAGTGGTAGCTAAAAGTAATAAGATTGTTTATCAAAGTTCTTGCTCAATAATCCAGATTTAAAAAAATCCAACAAAGCAGGTCCTCTGGACCGTTTATTTTTTATTTTATCATTTCATCCTTTCTCCAAAGGACTTCATCAGTCCAAAGAATCACAACAAACTCTGAGTAAATTTGTAGTTAAAAGTAAAAGAATGGTGGCTAAAAGTAATGGAATCATAAAGTAACAGGGTGGTGGCCAAAAATAGCAGAACGATAGCTAAAATTTGCAGAATGCTAGATAAAAGTAGCAGAATAGTGGCTAAAAGTAGCAGAATAGTGGCTAAAAGCAGCAGAATGGTATCTAAAATCTGTGGAATGGGAATGGTAGTTTAAAGTACAGGTAATCCTCGGTTTACGTCACCCCCGGCTTACGGCATTTTGGACTTACGGCCGAACGTAAACCGAGGACCACCTGTAGTTGTGTTCTTCATAAAACTGACGTCTGTTTTCATCACATCCCACAAACACCAGATAAGGCTGAGCTCTGGAGAACCTGGAGTCATCACGTCCATTTCATGTGTCTCTGTAAGGTGGCAGAGTGCATTGTCATGCTGAAGGAGGCTGTTTGGGGGCCATGTTGCTCAGCTCTCATCCTTGGTTTATGGTTTTCTTTCACAGGAACTCCTATGGAAGGTCTTGACACACCTGGGACAACCCAGAGAACCTGCAGCCGTTTTGCACTCCTACTTATCAAAGTTTCTAAAACTCACAAATGTCCTCCAACCCATCACCTTCAGACTGTGTTGACACCCCCATTGTCCAATAACATTGTAAATATTTTCACTGCACCTACTGGTGGACCTGATGACGTACTGTTTTGTTTATATCAGCATCTGGTTCAGATGCACAAAAACTGAAGAATGTGTGACGCTCGAGTGAGAGTGGATTAAATACTGGGGTAGTATGAAGCAAAAAGAGTCCCTCGCGTGAACTTTTAATTATCCTGAGTTCATCAGAGGACCACGTCAGTGCTCTAATTCTTCTACTGTTGCCTACTAGTACCGTATTTTCCAGCGTATAAGTCGCTCCGGAGTATAAGTCGCATCAGTCAAAAAAAGAATCATGAAGAGGAAAAAAACATATATAAGTTGCGTTTATTATGCATCTTTGCTGATCCATCGTGTTCATTATGCGTTTATTTTATGGTCAAAACAGCTTTGTTTCACCTGGGCACCGTGGCGCCATCCTTCCATCCAACCATCCATCACGGCCGGAGCTCTCCAGCGTTCCTCCGCCTGCACCAGCTGAGTGAAGCGAGCGAGCACGGGAGGACTCGCTGCATACAGTTCTTTGAAAGTTAAAGCGACAATCAAAAATAGCGTTATGAATATGGAAAAAAAAACATAATATAAGTTTCTACCTGGATTATTGAGCATGCATCAGAGTATAATATAAGTTGCTTCGGCGTATTAGTCGCAGGGCTGACAAATCTATGCATAAAACTTTTGCCATATACGCCTGAAAATATGGTACTTTGTGTGCACAATGTCACTTAAAGATTTTAGAATTAAACAATACACCGATGACAGCCTGTTTTATGTATCAGATAGCTGCTCCTGGTTTATAGACTTGTGCTCGACAAATATTCTTCAGTTTACCCAAACATACAGTTTGATGAGTAACTGCACAGCAAAGCATGTTTTACTGCACATGCTACATTTGTTATTCCTCCAGGTGTTGGGTGAGCTTTAGCTGCATTCAGGAGTTCATGGTTTCAGTTGCTCCGAGCTCTGAATGAGCTCCTCCAGTTTCACAGCGGTGCTTTGACAGACACAACTTTCCAAATGAGTCTCTTCCCATGTCGCTGCCTGAACGAATGAACACAGATTATCATAACAACCAGCAGCAGGACGTCGGTGCATGCGCAGTAACGTGCGTGTCAGCTGCATCTCATGAAGTAGAGCCAGTTGTTCCTCTAATTATAAGGTTGTCAGTTTGAAATCCAGCCACTTCAAATGTCCAAGAGCTCTTTGGCAATGAAACTGGATCCTGAACTGAAGGTCGGAGGGCGGGCGAGGCGTGTGCATTGCAGCTTCACCTTTTATAAAATAGATGACAAATGAGTAAAAATGCAGAACATTTACAATCAGATCAGAAAAGAGTCTGATCAAAAATCCTCACTGATGTAAAACGAAACATTCAACATAAGTTCAGAAAATGCCTCTTTAATGTCTTGAATTTTCACAAGAATAGTAAACAAATAAAGTTTAATAATAAGAATCAGTTTAAACTTTAGTTCACATGTAAAGGAACCATTTCTCTCTTCAGTGCATGTTTGAACGCAGCCCCCTCCCCTCAGTAAAACTCAGGAGTCAGGACATGTGATATGTTCTCTGCCCATTCAGACCAGTTAGTTCTGCGGCTCATTTGCCTCCTTGGTGTTGGTCCAGTATCCCAATTTAGACCGTCACTCAATCCCCTAGCACTCCCCACCACCACACACCCATGCAGCCTGCCAGTGCAGGGTCAAAAAGGCCGAGACCCGTGCAGCTGCCTCGCAGAAACAGGCCCCCCGAGAACAGTTACGTAAGAACTTTACGGAAATCACTCGCAACTGCTGCTGCGTCCAAGTTTTAATGACATCTGAACTTTGAACTTCATATTTTGGTGCATGTCCAATAATTCTAGATGGCTGGACGTGGCTGGTGCTGATGTTTTTTTGTTTCTCGCTAAAATAGTTGGTAGCTATGATGTTTGTGAGGACTGCATGGGGGGTGGGGGGGCACAGTTTAGTAAACCATTTCCTCACAGCAAGAAGATCCCGGGTTCACCGTGGAGTTTACATGTTCTCCATGTAGAGTTTACATGTTCTCCCTGTGGAGTTTACATGTTCTCCCTGTGGAGTTTACCCTGCCACTGGTTTCATCCCACAGTTCAAAGGCATGCACGTCAGGTGGCTCTGTGTGTGAGCGGTGCTTTGTCTTCATGTGTGTCCCTGTGGTGGACTGTGACCTGCCCAGGTGAGCTGGGGAACCAGCTCCCCGTGAGCCAGACAGGATCGAGCAGAAAACAGAAGGACAGTTAAAGTCAAAGTCTGCGCAGCCAGAACACCTGCAGAACTGGGTATCAAGCAACGGTTTCCAAAGTTGGGGTCAGGACCCACTGTGGGTCGGGATGCACCAACTTTTGGGTCTTTAGATTTCCAGGAATTTACTTATGTTTAAAAAAAAATCACTGTTTATAACAGACTAAACACAGTTTAGTGTGGACATGAACATTGTTAACGTTGTGTTCCTCGTCTGTCTTCAGTGTTCGAGAACTTCAGCACGTTGGGTCTGCCACTGTTCGCATACGTTGAAAAGAATCTCAGGCACGTGCGAGGCTTCGTCTTTGTGTACAAACATAACTTGATTTAGTTTTAAAATAATTATATGCAACGTGGGCTTCTGCTTCTTTAAAAGGATTTTTAAATTGTTACGTAACGTGTGATTTTTGCAGGACATTTTGCAAGTGATGCACCCTGAAAACGAGACGAGGGGGGACCCTGAGTATTTCACACACCTTGTTTGTGTTGCAGTCCGACAGCAGGGGCCTGGGGAGCAGCTGAGAGGTGCTGTAACATGAACTCACAGCTTCACACACGAGCGTTGCCATGTTGGCCACAACACAAGCTCACATGTCTTATTCTACTTGTTAGGATGTGCATGAACTTGTTTTGTTCTATTTTCTAATCAACTTATGGCTTCATTTTTTTTTGTTATAGTTTAAATTAGTGTTTCATGCTCCTTTTTATTAAATATTGTGAAAGAGACCAGCAGGATGCTTCTTTGGATTCCTCAGGTCTGATCTCAGCTGACAGTTTCAAGTCCTGACCCACAGCAGAACAAAAGATGTTTGCAGTTAGCAGAGCCCTCAAAAAGACTCAGACACCTACAGGACAAATGTGTGAGCATTTGTACCATATTTTCCAGCATAGAAGTTGCAGTTTTTTTGCATAGATTTGCCAGTCATAATGCAATTTTTGACTGATGCTTTAAATGTTCATTCATACTGACATGAACCAGAGTAAACATTACCTTTTGCAGCCGCTAGAGGCGTGAGAGAGCCCTCTAGGCTTTTGACAACTACCAGTAGGCGTACATGTTATTCCTGTACCATTACTTAAACTGAGGCACACCTTTGCTATAATGTTGAGCAAACAAGTAATTGTGTTTAAGTGTTAATCTTGTTAAATTTCAAAGAAATGCAACAGCGAGTCCTCCCATTCGCACTCCTGCGACCGCCAATCGATTTTTGGCACGACACCATCTCATGTTCCCCAGGGGTCAGCGGTGACACATAATAAACGCGACTTATACTCCGAAGCAACTTATACAGGTAGTCCCCGGTTTCCGACCGAGATCCGTTCCAACGACCCGGTCGGATACCGATTCGGTGGTGAACTGGAACAGCTCCCCCTGGCGGCCGTAAACGCGGATTTTCGGCTGTAAATGAAACCGGAAGTAAAACGGCGATCGGTAACGTCTTTTTAAACACATTTTTTCAATGTAAAACAACTTTGAACGGCCGTATTAATGATTCTAAATGTGTTTCCAAGCAGTTAGTTAACAAAAAAAATAAAAAAATAAAATAAAATGAAAAAAATATAAAATGCTGCATAAAAAAGGCAACGAACGGCGCGATGACGTCACTGGGGGTGGCGGGCGTAAATGCGGAAATTTGTAAACAAAGACGGTCGGAAACCGGGCACTACCTGTATATATACTGTATATAAAATATCTGATGTATAAGGCTCAGATCTGTTAAACCTGATTTGAATAAACTATTTTCAGTTTTGCTTGTGCGTTTTTGTTCAGGACACAGCGGGGCAGGAACGTTACCGCACCATCACCACAGCTTACTACCGTGGTGCCATGGGCTTCATTCTTATGTATGACATCACCAACGAGGAGTCCTTTAACGCTGTGCAGGACTGGTCAGTGGCTAACTGATAGGGTTTGCCCATTGTGACTCAGACTGAAGATGTACTCTGCTTGCTCAAGTTTGTTGCTGAAATGTGTTTACAGGGCCACTCAGATCAAGACGTACTCGTGGGATAATGCCCAGGTGATCATGGTGGGAAACAAGTGTGACATGGACGAGGAGAGAGTTGTACCTCCTGAGAAAGGAAAGCACCTGGCTGACCAGCTAGGTAAGGTGCTGCAGTTGAAAACACTCATTTTAATGCTAAATTTAATGTTGGTCAACTGATTCCGTTTGTTGGTCAGCTGATCCCAGGTCTGTTGGTCATTTGAGCACAGGTCAGTTGTCTGCTGAACCCAGGCCTGTTGGTCAACTGATCCCAGGTCTGTTGTCTGCTGAGCACAGGTCGTCAGCTGAACCCAGGTCTATTGGTCTGCTGATCCCAAATCTCTTAGTTAGCTGATCCCAGGTCTGTTGGCCAACTGATCCCAGGTCTATTGGTCTGCTGATCCCAAATCTCTTAGTTAGCTGATCCCAGGTCTGATGGCCAACTGAACCCAGGTCTATTGGTCTGCTGATCCCAAATCTCTTAGTTAGCTGATCCCACGTCTGTTGGCCAACTGATCCCAGGTCTGTTGGTCCGCTGATCCCAAATCTCTTAGTTAGCTGATCCCAGGCCTGTTGGTCAACTGATCCCAGGTCTGTTGTCTGCTGAGCACAGGTCGTCAGCTGAACCCAGGTCTATTGG
>JARVGV010001299.1:38475531-38491318 GCA_031762435.1 Hypsolebias longignatus | reverse complement strand
ATAGCATCATCCAAACCATCAACATATCCGTTAGATCCCATCCCAACCAGACTGTTTAAAGAGGTATTTCTCCAGACTAATATCCACATTTTGGATCTCCTTAATTTGTCTCTAATGAATGGTTACATACCACAGCGCTTTAAAGTTGCTGTAATTACATCTTTACTTATGAAACCTGATCTTGATTCAGGAATCCTGGCCATTTATAGAACTATATTTAATCTAATATTCATCTCAAAGAGGTGAGAAAAGTTGCAAATCAATTGTGTGAATATATGAACTTAAATAATCTGAGGAGTTTCAGTCAGGGTTTAGAGCTCATCATAGCACAGAAACAGCGCTGGTTAAAGTTACTAATGATGTTCTCGTGGCCTCAGATAATGGTCTTGTGTCCACACTGGTCCTGTTAGACCTCAGTGCTGCATTTGATGCAGAAGATCACAATATTCAACTACAGAGGCTTGAAACTGATATTGGGATTACAGGAATGATTGACTTCTGTTGTGACTTGGCACTATATAAATAAACTGAATTAAATTTCAGACAAGAAAGTTCATGCTCAATAATCCAGGAATCAAATCTGATAATTCTCAATCAGGTCAACTGTCCAGATGACCTGATTGAGAATTATCAGATGAATTAGATTAAATTTAAATGGTTTAAATCATATTTATTTGATAGATTCCAGTTTGTAAATGTAAATAATGAATTGTCTTCATACATAAAAAATAGTCATGGAGTTCCTCAGGGTTCAGTGCTTGCACCAATACTCTTTATATATGCTTCCATAACGTTCCAGGTAATGTTGCAGCGTGGGATACATTTTCATTGTTATGCTAAAGATACTCTGTTATATTTGTCCATGAAACCCATTGAGTCTAATCAATTTCTTAGACTACAAGCATGTCTTAAAGACATAAGATCTGGATGATCCTTAATTTTCTGCTTTTAAACTCAGAAAAGACAGAGGTTTTATGGACCTGAGCATCTTAGGAATAAATTTTGCAACCTTTCGCTTTCTCTAGATGGCATTAATCTGGCCTTCAGCTCTAATGTTCAAAGTCTTGGATTTATTTTTTATCAGGATATATCTTTTGACCTCCACATTAAAAACATTACTATAACCACTTTCCTCCACATGCGCAATATCACTAAAATTAGAAACATCTAAAAACGATGCAGAAAAACTGGTCCACGCATTTGTCCCGTCCAGACTGGACCATTGTCATCAATTATCATCTGGGTGTCCAAAAAGTTATGTAAAAAATCTTCTTTTGATCCAAAATGCTGCTCCAAGAGTTTTAATGAGAGTTAGTAGATATTTTTTCTCCAGTTTTAGCTTCTCTCCAATGTGTCAATCCAGAATATAATTCAAAATCTTACTTCTAATCTACAAAGCTCTCAACAACCTAGCTCCATCTTATGTTACAGATCTTACTGTTTCATGTTTTCCTAACAGAGCACTTTGCTCTCATACTGCAGGTTTACTTGTGGTTCCTAGAGTTTCCAAAAGCAGAATGGGAGTTAGATCTTTTAGTTCTCAGGCTCCTCTCTTGCGGAACCAACTTCCAGTTTGTGTCCGTGAGGCTGACACATTGTCCAGTTTGAAGATTAGGCTAAAGTCTTTCCTTTTTGATAAATCCTATAGTTAGGCTTGACTTGAGTTAGACTGCTGGAGGACAAACTTACTGCATTTTACTTTTGCATTTTGCATTTTTTTGCATTTACTGCAAAAAAGGTTGAATGAATTTCTATCCTTAACATCTGGGGTTTGTTTTGTTGTGTTTTTTCCTTCCTTCCCACAGAAAGTTCACCTGGTCCTGTCATTCTCTGTCTGTTTCTACTTCCTGTCCTCTCAAACCCAGCTGGTCGAAGCAGATGGCCGCTCGTCCTGAGCCTGGTTCAGTTTCTTCCTGTTTAAAGGGAGTTTTTCCTTTCCACTGTTGACAATGCGCTTGCTTAGGATGGGAGACTGCGACGAAGCAAAGATTCAATGCAATGTGCTTGAGGCCTTTTACTTTTAACTTTCACAATTCTTTTTTTTTTTTTTTTGTTAAAACATTTGATGTTTACTATGTTCTATTGTGAATAAAATATAAATAATTTTAAAAGTGAAAACCAATGCATTCTGTTTTCTGATTTTAGTGTCGTCTCAGCTTCTTCCATGACTGCAGGAGGATCACAAACACCCTGTTCCTGCAGCGCTTCTTGTTTAAAGATCACTTTGACCGCCCGTGGCCTTCTGCGGGGTCGTTGTGCAACACACTTCCTGCTGGAGTTTCAGGGTTTGATGTGTCTTCAGGACAAACGATGTCTAAGAAAGTGTGTCGGACGAGACAAAACGACAGGCCTTGGGTTGTGTTGGCTCGTGGGAGCGTCTCTCTCACCGTCTGGAATGTGTAAACTAGATAAGAGCAGAATTTCACAACCTCTCTGAAGGATGTCACACAGCAGGAATGTTCCTGCTCAAACACATGAGTTCAGTAAACACATGAGGTGGGTCCACACACCCCCGCCCCGTGCCGAGACCCCAAGAGAGGCTCTCCAACCCTGAAGTAGGGGCGCTGGGGCAGTGGGGTGGGAGTGTTTTACCCCAGAGCAGCCGGGGCTCTGTCCAAGTTGAGCTGAACAAAACCCCAAAGACCAACAGAAGATCAGTTTCATGACTCGCAGCAGATTTGTTCCTGTTGTTCTCAACAGATTGGCCCGAGGTGGAGATAACAAAACAAGGCGAGCCGCACAAAGACGGTGAAAGGGGTTGCACGTTGGAGCGACGAACCCCATCCAGAACCGACCCGTCTTCTCTCCCTGTTCTTACGCAACCGGGCAGGATGAGATGTCATTTCACAATAAAAGGCTTAGATTCAGGAAAAGCCCCACAGTTGGATCAGCCTCCTTCCCAGAAACTTTAATTAGCTGCTGCTGAGACATTAGCTTAGGATTAAAGGGATCATTCAGATCTTTTCTTGTGGGGTTTAGAGGAAAGGTTATGACCTTAATATCTTACATAGGTGACCTGATTTCTGACAGGACTGATGAGCTAAAAACTAGTCCGCTTGGGACCAAGACCAACGTGGGTCTCTGCTGTTTTAAAACCATTTGGTTCTGAACGGCCAACAAAAATGTTTTTGTACTATCATGTGTCTGTCTGTTAAGAAAATATCTTATAAATCTTTGGATGAATTTATAAGAAAGTTTCTTTTACAGCTGATCATTCTCTGGAGTCCACCTGATTTCAGATGGCTGCCAATGTCAACTGTCTTTTTAAAAAAAGGCTAAAAATCAGTATTTTACACATAATGAGCTAAAACCTGGTGTGGTAGTAGCTGGGGGTCATCTATAGCAGATACTCTAAGGGCTCACAGATCCCATGAGGTCTTTGTTTAAAACTTGTCATGAAATGCAGCGAGCAACAAGTTTAATTTCTGTTTTTTTGTTCTGTTGTGCCTTGTGTCCGTCAGGATCTGCAGGATTTTTGTTGCATTTATTTCATTGTGGTTATGATTATTTTCCGTGTTTGTGATTCTTGTGTTTAGTTGCGTGTTCCTCTGTACCTCCAGCTGTCTCTGCACCTGTGTGTTTCTGGTCTGCGTGTCACGCCCCTCTCCACCTGCTCCCTGTCTCACCTGTCCAAGCTGCAGCCGTGCCACTCATCAGCCCTGCTCCCTCAACTCACCTCACGCTCCAGCTGAGCATTGTTGTGCATCCTTCTTGTGACACTTTGTACGTCCTTGAGTCTTCTCGTGCCTTATCCCCCCCCCCCCACCCCTTTTATTTTATTTGAGCTCCTCGTACCGTTTGCATTCCCCGGTCCAATCTGAGGCTGTGACTTAACTTTAAACACCCACAAACAAACTTATCATCTGACATAAAGTAATTCAAATAATAATAAGTAAAACTAAAACAAAATAACTGAACCCATTACCATGACATAAGTAATATTAGTACACATAGTAATATTTTTTAAAGAAAGCCTTTTAATAAAACATGAAGAGCTGTAACTTTACCAAAGTTCTTAAAATATTTAAAAAAATATAATTTATTTTGTAGAAACGCAGTTGGAGTTCAGTACAGTATTTCCTAGTTTGACCATTTTAAAAAAATCCAACTAAATTTAATCTTTTTAACTCCTTTATATATACTGTATACTGTGTGTGTATACATATATATACTGTATATATATAGTATATATATTGTATATTAATTTTATTAACAACATAGAACAACAGAACAATGTACAGTAACAAGATACAAATATAAACTCGTGAAGGGTGTGGGATCCATATAACATTTGTTCTGTTGTGTTTTGATTGAGAATCCCCCCACCCAAAAAAATAAATAAATAAATAAACACCACTTCCGCTTTGGCTTAAAGTAATTCTGTTTTTTCAAATGTGATTCCATTTTTTCAAACAAGATTCTGGCCACTTCCGCTTTGGCCACTTCCGCTTTCGTCACTTCCGCTTTGGCCACTTCCGCTTTCGTCACTTCTGCTTTGGCCACTTCCACTTTGGTCACTTCCACTTTGGTCACTTCCACTTCGGCTACTTATGCTTTGCCTTAATGTAATTCCGTTTTTACATGATTCTGGCCACTTCCACTTTGGCCACTTCCTCTTTGATCACTTCCACTTTGGCTTAATGTAATTCAAGTTTTTCCAAATGTGATTCTGGCCACTTCTGCTTTGACCACTTTCGCTTCGGCTCCTTCCGGTTTTGCTTGATGTAATTCTGTTTTTTTCAAATGCGACTCCATTTTTTCAAACATGATCCGGCCACTTCCACGTTGGCCACTTCTGCTTTGGCTTAATGTAATTCATTTTTTTCAAATGTGATTCTGGCCACTTCTGCTTTGACCACTTCTGCTTTGACCACTTCTGCTTTGCCTTAACGTAATTCAGTTTTTTCAAATGTGATTCAATTTTTTCAAATGTTGTGTTTTTGTTGTGCTTTTCAAATTTAATTGTGTTTTTTGAAATGTAATTCCATTTTTTCAAACGTTGTTCATTTACACCTCAGGGCCACCGTAGTTTCCACTTCAGAGAGTGCAACCGGCTGCAGAGGTGGACTTTGGTGGCGGGGGGAGAACAACTAAAGACAACTTAAATGTTAACCTGTGAACGTCAGCTGCAGAACCTAACCAGGTGAAGACATGTCACCTGTCTCCAGTGTCCTCGCTCTCACGTCTCCGTCTCATTCTGTCCTCGCCTCATTCAGGCTCAGCGATAAGCTGCAAAGCGACCATCCGGCCTCGTTCCTTCCTCTCTTTCTCTGCTGCTGATGTCTATTTCTGTGTGTTTGTTCCAGGCGGGCGTGGACTCTGACCCTCTGGACGACCTCGAGTCTTCACAGAGAGGAAGAGGGGGAGGAGAGGGACGAGGAGATGCCAGAGGAGGAGAGGATTGTGGGAAAGAAGGAGGACCAGTCCAGGGACAGTCCGAGACTCTTGATGTGGAGGAGATGTGGAAGAGGAGGAGGCAGATGGTCATTAAAATGTTCCTGGATGTACCTGATAACAGCGTAATGTCATATAAAGTTGAATATTTTGACTCAAACAACAAATTCACAGTTTTCCTCTCTCATCACTTATTGTTGTGTTTTCTGCTGCTGATGGAAAAACTGGAAATCATTCACTGATTGAATCTGAGAGAAACACGTGATAAACTTTATCTCGTTCATCAGTCAACCCTCCTGCTGCCCTTGAGTCAAAATGACCCCCCAGGCCTCACATACAAAACTGAGGTCGATCATTTTGACCCAAAGGCAGCAGGAGGGTTGAAAACGGTTTCAAACAGACTTTTTTATTTTAAAATGGCAGTTTTGTTTAACTTGGTCAGGGACTGACAGACACGTGTGTGTGGTTACCATGGTGATTGTATTGTTTCTTTTGATCCCAGTCATCTTGAATAAAGATCCTGAAATATGTCCCATTTCTGGATTCGGAGGAGTTGACGATGGAGGTTCTGTCTGCAGCAGCTCCTTTCTTCGTCTCGACTCCGTGACGACTTCCTGCCTCTGCCTCGGAGCCGCGTCACCTTTGACCCCTGGCTCAACATCCACAGTACCGCCGCCGTGGGAAAACTTGTGCCTTATTTACAGGAAGAGATGTAACGGTCCGGGTTCACATAGACTTTACGTGTGTTACTGTTTACATGTTTGTTTATGTTTGTTTACGGCCAGAGAACCTGGGAACCTTCACGGCTGAAAAACAAGACAAACAAACGTCCAACTCAGGCCTCGTTGGTTCTGGACAGGGTCCAGGTGTGTGTGTGTGTGCGTGCACGGCGCGCGCGTGTTGTTGACTGCAGCGCTGCAGAGCGTGCGTTTGAGCGGACATGTGTTTGGGAACCAGCCAGCCACCAACAGGACCGGCTCAGTCCGCTCCACAACAGGAAGTGAAGATGTTGACGTTGGCGTCTCTGGGAATGAAGGATGGCGAGGCCCGACCCGCATCCACGTCATCCAAGGCTGAAATGTAGTTAAAAGAATAAATATGTAAACCCTAAATGGATGAGGCGCGGCTCGGTTTGTTGCTTGAAATAAATATTAATTTTGTGTTTTTCTTGTTGAGGCAAACTGTCAAGAGGTTTGTTGTTTTTGCTGCTTTCAAATGTTTTGGGTCATTTTCTCTGAAGGTCATCAGAGGCTGGCTTTAGGTGACATGGTAGCACAGTAACATGATTGTGAATTAGATTAACATTAAAAAATCTGTTGTAGATCAATATCTAATGATTACTTCCTGCAAGTTTTATTAAAATGTTCAGTGGTGCGTGGGATATTTTGCTAACAGACAAACAGGTTTGATAGAAAGCTCTTACACAATAAGAATCACGTGGAGTGTCAATGATTCTCAGCTACCACCGCAACTTCATGTTTTCTATGGTCAGGTGGCTGTGCGGCCATCGTGAACTGGCGTAGATGTAATTAGTTTCATTAAAATCCATCCAGTGGTTCATGAGATATTTTGCTAACAGACAGACACACAAGAAGACATGGGCTAGATACGCTACTGATCAATGTTTGTGTTTGTTTGTGTTTATGTCTGAAACACCAAAGTTCAGGTTCAGCTGTGTCCAAATGGTTTTAATTATAAGGCTTTTATTTTGAAATGAGGAGCCTTTCTGTCATAAATGTGTCAGAGTGATCAGAACCTTCAGATGATTCATGTTCAGAGGAAGAAGTCTGAAATAAAAAGTTCTGCATTGTTTGGTTCTGAAGCGATCCACTGAGGACGAGGAAGGAATCAAGAAGAGAAGATGAGAGGATGAAGAGATGACAGGAAACAGAAGCTGCTGAATCTTCTCTTCTGAGTCCAGATGAAAAAAACGACTTCAGGAGAAAATAATCCAGTTCAAGATAAAAGTTGGATTCAAGTCATTCATCTGGATTAAATCCAGTAATCCTTAAAGAATCACAAATCACCCGCCAACTGTCAGGTGTAGACGTGCAGCCAATATTTACCTTCTGAGGATTTCATTAGTGACACTTCACTTTAAACCAAGCTAAATGCTGGCTAAAGAAGCAAAACAGTAGCTAAGAGCTAATGTTTGCTAGCAAAAACCCAAATCATTCGATCATCAGATTAGAATATCCAGTCGGACTCGTCTCTAGTTTTGTATTAAATGTTCAGGCTGCTGTTTAATACACCGATTATATTACTTTATTGTTAAGCGTACATCTTAGGTCCTTATATACCGTTTCTTTTTTATTATATACTTTGTTTTTGAGCGTTACTGGGACCTTTAGTTCGTTCCACCTCAGGTACCACATGTGATGCGTATGACAATAAAGTCACATTGAACTTTGAACAGAACCCGTCATGGCGTCAGAAACCCAGAGAGCAGGTGTTTCTGATGACATCAGCGTGTTGGCATGTTCCTGCTCATGTGACGGCAGCCTCTGTGTTGAACACGTGTGTTGCTGCAGCACACACCAGTCACTGTAAAGATGGTTCCACCATCAACACAACAACAGAACAGAAACAAAAAGAGGCCTCAGAGACACCACAGAGCTCAGACTGGACAGTTCTGCTCAGCAAACACCGGCACAGGAGCAGAACCTGCACCGCAGGGCCCGGTGCTCCTCAGAGCCCAGCTGAAGGCTAAGAGGATCAGGTCCTCTAAAAATAAACACACCCGAGGAGCTTAACACCTGAAGGGATGGAAACAACAGACAGCCGAAGAACGGCTGCTCATCTCCATCACATCAGAAAACATAATGAAATATATCAGCTAAATCGAGCAGAACGCAGCTAAAGATAGCAAGAAGCTACAGTGACCAAATCAGGATCTACAAAATAAAATCAGTGGTTTGTAGTAAAAAATGGAGCAAAATCAAACCAAAAGCTAAAATTAGCGAAACAACTAAAAGCCAAAGGAAAAAAAAGACAAGAAAAGTTAAAGGTAGTAAACCTTATCTAGAAAAATGTAGCTTAAAGCTAAATGACCATAACTGTACAAGCTAAAAACAAACAAAAATTTTTTTTGCAAGAGTAGAAAAAAAAGATAAAGTAACAAAATGTGTACATAGTTTCATTCCACCTCATGTACATGTGATGTGAATGACAATAAAAGTCCTTGTAAAATCAAAACTACAAGCAAAAAAAAGGCTAAAATTAAATCAATCGCAGTTAAAAATTAAATGTAGCAACATCAAACCAAAAGCTAAAATTAGAAGAACAATAGCTAAAGGCCAATAGAAACAAAAAGGAGCTAAAGTTAAATTGGCTAAACTGTAGGCTGAAGCAAAATCAAAAGGCAAACACAGCAAAACTGTAGCAAAGATTTCAAATCTACTAAACCACAGATCAAAGCAAAACAATAGCTAATACTGTACAAGCAAAACAGTAGCTAAAATATGCACAATTGTAGCTAAAAGCTGCAATCTAACAAAATAGGTAAAAGCACAAATTTGAATAATTGTAGCTAAAAGATAAATGTAGCAAAATTATACTTAAAAATCTAAAATCTGATTAACAGTAGCTAAAAGTTAAAATTAACAAACTAGCTAATAATTTTAAAAGTACGGTAGTTAAAGCCTGATGTAGCCCAGTCATGTCTAAAAGCTTAGCAAAAAGCTAACGCTAGCAAAATTGTAGCTGAAAATTAAAACAGCTGCAACGTGCAGCAAAATCGTAGCTACTAGCTGATTGCAGCTATAAAACATCCAGAAGAAACTACAACTGCAGCGTGCACGCTGACTACATCCAGAAGAAACTACAACTGCAGCGTGCACGCTGACTCAGCTCAGTCGTCAACAAAGGGCAGGTTTAATTTACATTTTTTTAATAATTAAAACAATTCAATGAAAACAAGTTGTTTTTTTTTCCTTAAATAAAAGCCAGTGAATGGTAAACAACTGTGCAGCTGACATTTGGCCAGGTGTGTGCACGTGTGTGTGCACTGTGTGTGTGTGTGCCACAGGAAGCCTTTGAGGTACAGGATGGAGCCAGCGCTGCAGGATGGGGAGCAGCAGGAAGTGACTCATCACAGGATCATGGTGAACCAGGAAGCAGCGGCGTGCTGTGGAGGCGCTGATCCAAATCGATGCAGGCCGAGCCCCGAGCCAGAACTCCTCCATAAACAAGTCCCAGCACATTTTTAAACACAGAGGGAGTTCTGGCTGTTCCGCTGCAGACGAGAAGTTTAATCTTAACGCAGAGCTGAAAACCCCTGAAGGAACTCTGACGAGCATCAACGCCGCAAAAAACCCCACATCAAGATGACAAACGTTAAAGTGAGCCAAGAGAAAAAGAAATGTTAACTAGTGGCTCCTTTTGGTCACCATGGTAACCACACTCGTCACTCCCCGAAGTTAATGAAAGGCAGAAGCAGACTGAAAAGTAAGCCTCAAACGATCAGTCGCTGCATAAAAACTACAAGTCCGATCGTAAAACGTCTTGAGCGTGAGCAGCAGACCCCGACGGTCACGTGTGAGGATTATTCAATTTCTACAAAGTTTTATGTTAAAAATACGACAAGTTAAAAAGACCCTCGCTTCCAGTTTGGAGCCAAAATCGAACAGATTGTGGGCGCGCTCTGTGTATTGTGGAGATTTTACACACTCTGAGCAAAAGACAAGTCTCTCCAGGTTCACGTGCAGTTTGTATAAATGTCCAAAAAGAGACGAGGGTGTGAGGTTTGTTTAAAATAGTTGGAAGAGGCAGAGACGAGTCAAATCTGTGATCGTGTAAAAACCACGAGAGGTATGAAAACAGTTTGATTATTAATCAAGATGATTGTTTTGGACAGTTCTTGCATGTGTTAAAAGCTCCTGAGATTCCAACAGGTTGGCTTGAAACACAGCAGTGAAGACCAGCGGTACTTATGGGACAGATCTGGTTGGCAGGACACAGACTGATGAAGTTCTCCAGATGGAAGACGAAACGTTTCTCCCTTAAAGAAACGGGTCCACATGAAGTGATTTAACCTCGTTTGTGTCATCTACCTGGATGACTGAGCCTACAAACCCTTTTATGAAAACAATGCGTAACGTGCACGTTCTGTTTCAGGCAGTCATCTGACAACCAGAACCAGAACCTTTACCGTACGGTTCTCCGAGTTGTTGGGATCGAGTCAAACGTTTTAGTCCAGGTCAAACTTTACGACTTCATTCACAGGCTGTAATGAAAACAGACCATCAGCAGCTTTGATGACATTTTACTCAATTTATTGTAGAAAAGATTCAATCTTTTCAAAATTAAATGAAGGAAAAAAAAAAAGTTTATTTGTACAGAGAAGAGTAAAAAGATCCAAACAGAAAACGACCAAAAAAAGAAGTTTCAAATGGCTGATCATGGGTCATTTAATTGAAGCACGTCCAACCTCCTCACCTGCAGTTAGAAAACGCCAACGAGTCGTTTTACTGGTCAGATGTACAAAACGAGGAAGAATTTACAGATAAACACGAATAAGGTTAATGTTTGTAAAGAGGAGCCGACAGCGACGTGTTGGTTAGGATCAGTTTTTGAACGACCAGCAGCAGCTGCTCGTCTCACGCTCGACTCCACCGAGCTGAGCAGAAATCACACGGGCGGCGTGATTCTGTTCAGACAGAAGGGAGCGAGCGTCCGGGCACAAAAACAGAGAAATACATTTAAATTATCGCCGTTTACACACAATCCTGAGCGCCTCAGCTAGCTTCTCAAACGAGCCCGAGCTGCTGCGAGTCAGACGCCCTGAAACACCTGCGGCTTCTCCGAAGGCGACGCCGGAGCGTCAAGCTCAGGCGAGCTCCAGTTTTTGATTGTCGCGGCGCTGCTCGACCCAAACGCTTGAAAACTGCGGCTGCTCTCCTTTAACATTTTAATTCTGATACGTTTTGAGAGTTAACGTTTAACCGCTTCAGTCGATCCGAGCAGCAAAATTTGATGTCAAGAGTGAAACGCTCGGTTAAAAACCAACGAATCGACGACCGTCGTGCGACGTCCTCGCTGTGCGGCACGACGCAAACGAAGGCCGGAGTGTGAAAAAAGAACGTGCGCGCAGTGACAGGCCCGGGATAAGAGCTAATAATAAGAATATAAACCTCAGAAGTATAAAAATAAATACTAACAAAAACAGATTTACTCTTTATCCAGAGACACATTAAAGAAGGAAACGTGTGTCGGTGCAGAGGAAGTGATGAAGATGAAGAAGAAGAGTTGCTTCGGTGCCGTTTAGTTAAATAAAAGTCAAAAATCACAATCGAGGTGTATTTAGAAGGAGATGTTCCTCCAACGCTGTAAAAACAAACAAACAAACAAACAGTGCACCGGTTCAAAGAAAAATAATTTACAATGAAACAAATGAGAATGAAAAAGCGAAACGATTCATTTTATACGTTTGTGTGTCTGAGACAAGAGAATATATATTTTATACATCGATAAGTTTGATTAAAATAGAAATCTAACTTTAAACGTTTCTCATTACAAGAGTCTCTCAGATCAACTCATCCACGACACTGTGTGTGTGTGTGTGTGTGTGTGTGTGTGTGTGTGTGTGTGTGTGTGTGTGTGTGTGTGTGTGTGTGTGTTTGTTTGTTACAGGCAGCTGCTGCAGTGCACGCTCTATGATTCTTTTTTATCCAGTGTCCATAAATCCTACTAGAACCCTGGCGGAGCAGCAGGTTCTGGTTCTAGGACTCTTGTTCCGGGTCGGGTCACTGGCAGAACGGTGAGGCTGTCGGGTCGAAACCTTTGAAAACGTCCTTCAGGGAGGCGTTGTCCTGCTCGGTGGCTGCTGGGTCAGACTGGGCCGGGCTGCTCCCTCCAAAGGGGCTACTTGTCCCGCCCGGTTTGGCGGCCTGTTTCACGACCCCGAACAGAGAGGACACGGGCAGGTTGTGGACCCCTGCGGGTCCTGGATCTGCAGCAGCAGCAGCCCCAGGCGGGCCCTGGCCTCCAGCTGCGGGGGCAGGCCCCGCCTGGGCCGTGGAGTTGGGTGAGGGCGTGGGCTTCGGCCGCGGCCGGTTGTAGCTGTTATATCGATCCGTACCTTGCTCTCCACTTTTCTCCTGTTCTGGTTGGTCCAGCGCGGACTTCCGAACGAACAGGGGCTCCTTGGACTTGGGTTTGCCCCCCGTGGGGTCGCTGGGTTTGGACTCTGAGCTGGCTGAGGAGGGGGAGTTGTTGGAGCCGCTGCTGGATGCGGGGCTCCCTGGTTTGTTAGTCCTTGGGTCGTAGAGGCTGATGCTGCTCAGCACGCTGGCGCCCCCTGGTGCCCCGGCTCCTACACCGCACCCTGCTCCCCCTGAGGAGAGGAGCCTGGGGTCGTAGGGGGCGATGGTGGAAGGGGGGGAACCTGCTGCTGTTGCTGGAGGCGCAGCGGAAACGGGAGCAGCAGGCGCCGGTTCTGACGGCTGCTTCAGAGCCGACTTCTGCGGCTGGAGACGGGGGTCAGGCGGAGTTTTACGGGGGGCACGCTGCTCCGCCGGTTTTTCTACGAGTGAGGTAGTCACAGGGGGAGGCTGAACCAGCAGAGACGCAGAACCAGCAGGAGTGGGCAGGTGGGGGGGAGACGAAGTCTTGGACGGGCTCGAGTTCACAGTTTTTAAGATACGAGAAAGCAGCTCAAAGTCCGGGAGGGAAGAGGAGGAGGACGCAGGGGGGTCCATCGAGGGAGGAGGCTGCACGGGGGGAGACTGTGACCTGTGGAGCTGCTGAGCTCTGGACAGGCGGGGGTCCAGGGAGGGTACAGGGGGGATGCCTGGTGGGAGTGGCAGGAGGTCCTGTTTGGGAAGTGGCAGTGGGAGCAGGTCTTCAGGGGACCAGGTGATGGTTTTAGAGAAGGCCGGCATGTGCAGAACGATGTCCTTCTTGATGTGGCTGAACTGCTGCAGCTGGGAGCGGGGGTCCCTCAGAGCCATGCCCATGAGCGGGTCCAAAGGAATCGGCACAGGCTTGTCCCTTAGAACCCGCTCCGTCTCCTCCTCCTCTGCTACTGGGGCTGTAAGAGGCGGGGGCTTGTAGATCAGAGGAGGCTCTGGCTTCGAAGCAGGAGGTGAATGTGAGCTGGATCCTGACGAGGCAGCCAGCCGGGCTAACCTCGGATCTGCAGGTGGTCCTGAGGAAGGCGGGCCGGCCGTGGACTGAGCCAGGTCAGGGTGTTGAGCAGAGTCGGCGATGCGGGCCAGGCGAGGGTCTCGAGCCAATCGGGGGTCTGCTGGGCGAGCGGGGAGGTTGGTGGGAGCAGCTTTCTGGAGCCGGGGGTCGCTCGGGTGGCTGTCAGGCTTCTGAGGAGCCTGAGTCTGCTGACGAAGCGTCTTCAAGATGGAGGTCACGCTGCCACCGCCGTCCTCATCTTCGCTGGAGTACCAGTTTCCTGAGTCGCCTGGAGACAGGAAGAACATTTCTGAGAGTTAACAAACAAAAACACGTTCTTGTTAAACCTGACGGTGAACACTCACCTTCAACATCTTTACTCCTGTCCGCTCCTCCCTCCGTCATCCTGCGAGCTCTCTCCTCCTCCTCCTGCTGCTTCTGCTGGATCCTCATGAACAGAACGCGCTGAGCCGGAGGCAGGAAGTCGGGAACAGAGATCCCTCCCTGGCTGGCTGAGGAGCCATTAGCCGAGACTTCTTGTCCACCTGAATGATTATTAAAATCCCCCGCTCCTCCTTGCTCCTCCATGCCGGTGAAGCTGTCGCCTGGGAGGAAACAGGAAGTGCTCATGAGTTTGAAAGTAAAGTGCTTTTTTTCCATCAGTTGTCTCTGTGATCATCTGATGTTTCGTTTCTCACCTTCTGACACCACCCCCTCCATCGGCATGCCCTCCTGCTGATTGTAGAAGTTGTTGAAGAAGTTTCCTCCCCCCTGAGGAGGACCGTCACCAGGTGGAAATCCTCCCATCATGGGAGGTCCACAGGGCCCCATGTTCGGAGGACCCTGATTTGCACCAGCGCTGGAGCCCACGTCGGGGGACATCATGCCTGGAGGGGCAGGGAAGCGGGGCGGAGCAGCACCAGGGGGTCCTTGTGGTCCAGGAGGTGCGGTTTGAGCCTGGCCTCCACTGGGAGCCTGGCTTCTGACACAAAACACTCCATGTAACTTCAAGTTTGCGCAGATCTGCAGATCATGGATCTAAAGGTGGATTTTAATCTTAAAGATGATTCTGAACTTCCTACCTGACGGCCAGTTTCTGGGCCAGCTGTCCCGTCGGCTGGACTTTAATCTCAAACAACGAGGGAATCTTCTTCCCCCCGCAGCTCCCGGCTCCTCCACCTGCAGGTGGAGGGACCATGTGGGGAGGAGGGACACTGGGATTTGGGGACGGCCCTCCTTGGAATGGACTCCCATCAGGACCATGGACAGGTGGACCAGGGCTGGGGTTAGGTCCAGGGACAGGAGCTGGAACTGCAATAGGACCCTGGATGGGTCCAGGATGACCCCCAAAGTCACCTGCTGCAGGACCACCAAAATCCCCCACCCCCGTGTTGGTGTCCATCGAAATGGGACGAGGAGGCGTAGGGAGGAGTCCCACTCCAGGAGGGGGTTTAGGAAGAGGGTTGATGCCCTGCTTCTTCAGCTCCTCCACCTCCTTCTCATCCTCAGCTCCAGCTTCTGCGTCCTCTGTAAGCATCTGCACAACCAAGTGAAACACGTTCATCTACAAACGACCTGAAACGCTGGAGCTGCGCTTCATTTAAACAAGAAGTCTCCTAAAGGAGAACGCCGGAGGACCCGCACCTTGTTGAGCAGCTCCTGGGTGTCGTCGTTGAGGGACTCGTGGGAGAACATGCACTCTTCTCCGTTCACACAGTTCCCGGTGGTGTGGAACAACTTACAAGGAAATTCACGTAACGAGCGCGTCAAGGAGGAACAACAGTGAAAAGAGAAACACGAGACTTTTTAAAAAATATTTCAACTTGTGCCGTCGCTTCGTTTCGCTAACACAACTCCAGCTTCTGTCCAGACAGAAGACGGGAGTGAGACCAGGAGGACGTCCCTCTGATCTGGGCAGAGGTAAAGGATATTGTGCATGTAGGGGCAGTGGTCGGCTCGGGCGCAGAACCCGGTGATGTAGAATTTACACAACTCCTTCTTCTTGGGCATCTCGATGTCGTGGCTGAAGTTACAGTGGTCCCCCTGGTGGTTGGACAAGACGGAGGGACATTCGTAAACCTTTTGTCTTCACCGTCAAACTTTGGGCTGTGGACGACTCTCAGCTACTACCACACCAGGTTTTAGCTCAAAACCTGCACAGTTGACTTGAGTTTTAACCATATTTGTGTTGGTAATGTCAGTTAGCTGTGTGTGTGTGTGTGTGTGTGTGTGTGTGTGGGGGGGGGGGGGGGGGGGGCTAGACACAAGT
>JARVGV010001299.1:38460052-38475431 GCA_031762435.1 Hypsolebias longignatus | reverse complement strand
GTATGTAAATATGTTATTATTAATACTATAATTAAAGTTGAGCCGTGCAAATTTCTTTGTATCAAACAAGTGCCCTTTGTGTCTCTCGGTCCCACTGAAGTAGCTCTCAGTCTCAAAAAGGTTGGTGACCCCTGACATAAATAAATCAGCTGAAGATTCACAGATAACTTGTCGACCTCTAAGTTTGCGGTCTCAGTTTTTCACATTTTTCTTTGAACTCAACAAAAAAATGTGCACAGAAACTGGAAATTTCCTCCTCAGTTACTTTATGGCTTTTTATGACAATAAGAACTTTTAATGTGTTTTTAACATTATATTACAAAGAAGGATACACTTTGTTCATTTTGTGACATAAATATTACATTCAGCTACATTTCCATGTAAAAGAAGCTGCACTCTGGGGCGTCTGGATGGTGCATGTTTGTAAATGAAGTAAACGTAAATGTTTTTAGTCCAAGATATTCAAGTGGAGGAGTTACACAGAGGACAAGAACAGAGGGAGGTTATTTTATTTTGTCTGAACAGAGGAGCGGGACAGATCCTAGAGGGAGCAACAATATCCACCACCAGGTGCAGTGGTGGAGCCTGGGGGGTGGGGGGCACTGGTGGCCCTGGCCCCCGTAGATAAATCTTTGACCACCTCAATCATTTGAGGAAACTACACTTTTAAGCAATATAAAAACTAAAAAGCATAGTTTACTCAAATGATGGGGGTAGTTGGTTTATTCACACATACAGTATAGTGGAGGCCATCTTGGATTGTGACATGGCAACAAAATTTGTGTAATTTGACACAAATTGCCTGTAAATCCTCCTCTGAATTAGCAGATTATTAAATTTAGCCGTTGGCGTCTGGGTGTCCTCACAGAAAGTGTTAAAACGTCACTAAACGTAAAGCGTAAGCTGTCGAAACAGAGACATTTGATAATGAGTTGTGAAATCCTACCCAGGTGCATCTCCCCTCGATGTAGTACTTGCAGATGGCCTTTCCTTTCCTGTCCTGGTGTTTTTCATTATGATGCCTCCTCCCCGCTCCTGGACCGTCGCCCCCCTCCTGAGTTACAGAAACCAGCATCGACACATTAATTAACAGCTTCAAAGAGTCGGGTTTGTTTCAGCGTCAGTGCACCTCGTTGTGTTTTACCCCGTTGTCTACGTCTCCGTTGTTGTCGTCATCGTTCCCCATGTCGCCTCGTCCTCTCCCTCTGTTTCGACCTTTTCCTCCTCGGATCAGCCCCCGCCCTCCTCTACCTCGTCCTCGACTGCGGCCTCCTTTACCTCCTGCGTGAGAAATCAGTTAGGCCAGTCAATTTTTGTTTTTATTGTTTTCAAGCTGAATCCACAAGTCGTTAAAGGTTTGATTCACTCAGGTAAATAAAACCCACAAACCTCGGCCTCGGTCTTTGGACTTTTTGTACTGATTGAGTTCTTTAGAGTAGTCATCGTACTCTTCATCCCCCATGTTTTCATAGTCGTCATCGCCGTACTGTAACAGAGGATGAGCCACTGGTTCGTCACAAGAGCTAACTTTAACATGACGCTCAATCTGTGCCAAAACATCCCAAAAATGTTTTTTTTTTACCGGACAGTCTCAGATTTTCATTTAACTTTGCAAATTTATCAAATTCCCACACCAGTACCTCAAATGTTATGTCAAGCAGACCAGTGGTTCCAGACATGTGCAAGAAGTGCGGCTGCTGAGCTGATCTTCAGCAACAATGATCTCAGAACTAGAGATGCACCGATCCACATTTTTTAACTTCGGATCCGATCCCGATACCTAAATCTGGATATTAACCAATACCGATACCGTCCCAATATCATATTGATTTTATATGAGGCTGTAATAATCTCCTCTCTATAGGCAAGTACAATGTGTACAAATATATGCATGCATGTCCAAAAACGCAACTTGAGGTAAGTTTTATTAATGTTGAACAAGTTTCAAAGTTAGAATTAAATTCTGCTAACACAAAACATGTTTGTTTTTATTTATTTATTTTTATTCCTAGCTTTAAAGTGGATATTAAAGTGATTAAATGGCTTCAAACACCTGCCAAGTTCATGGTGTAAACCAACACAGATATGTTCCTGTTTTTAGTATTTCACATCACTTTATAATGTAGCTGTTTTTGTTTCATTTGTTATATAATTTTCTTGTATTTTTCAATTCATATGTTTTTTATGATTGTCTGCTGTTGTACTGATAAATATCTCCTGGAGGGTAAACTATATATTGGCTTCAAGTATCAAGCTGTGAAATCCTTTGTTTTCTACAATTGATAGTGGTTGGTCATTAATTATGATGAAGTTTAGCAACTTCTTGATGAACGTTTGAGCCTTTTATAATAAGATTTTTTCTTCTTTCTGCTACCGTTCTTTTTTTTAAAATATATTTTGTATGTTATCTTATGGGATTGTTTGGTATTGTATTTTTTTTTTTAAATGAACAAATAAAATAAACATAAACGTTCGAGCTCCGGGGCTTCACGGCCTGTCATTTTCGTTCAGTCCAGAGAAGCCAGTCTGATTTCGGTCAGCCGCCCTCAGTCTGCCCCTCCTGCGAGACGGGCAGACTGAGCGGGGCAGATTGGGCGCGGCAGATTGGGCGCGGCTGACTGAAATCAGACTGCCTTCTCCGGACTGAACGAAAAGAACACACCGCTGAAGCCCCAGAGCTTGAATGTCCAGCGTAAAACTAACTTTATCACAGTTTAATGTGGTAATACGGCTCTGCAGACATTGCACGTTACCGTCTTGTTTTGTGGTGTTTAGTGTAAAATACTTCCACAGGGGACATGTTACGATGAAAAGTTGGTTAGCTGTTAGCCACATTGCTACAGCACATTGTAGCTGGCTGCAAACTATGAGATGGATTTCCTGAATGTGAGGCGGGTCTTATTACTCTGGGTTCATGAGACACGCCTCCGTTCAGGAAATCCATTCCATAGTTTGAAGCCAACGTGCAGAGCAGCTGGCAGAGAATCACATGTGGAGACGTTTTGGACATGCATTATGGATTGGAAACCTCTGCAGGTTGGATCGGAAAAATCCGATACGTAAATTATGTTTGTATCGGAGCCCGATACCGGATCGGCCCCATCCCTATTCAGAACTACAGGGTTGAGTCACTGCAAAGGGAATGACGGGCAAATCTGCCACTCTTTTCTGAGTTAGATAAGTTAGGGCTTCAGGAATGATGACGTGCGAGCACTCTGTAGTAACTTAGAAGAACAAATGACAAATATGTGCAGAGAATTATTTTCTTTAATCTAATATTTCCACAAAGGCCACTTTGATTTATCGACACGAGGATTATCTTGAATTAAACTAAAGCGTAAAGTTTTATATAATGACTTGGCTCATTTTTGCTTCAACAACAGCAGTTTAAAAACCTCACCTCCATTTCATCTCCATAGCCGTCTCCATCGTCGTCTCCTCCCATCCTTTCTCTCCCTCTCCCTCCTCGCCCTCTGCTGCCTCCTCGCCCCCTCCTCCCGCCCCTCAGCCCTCCACGGCCTCTCAGGCTCCTCATGCGACCTCTGCTCCCTGCAGAGACACAAAGACGGCCATGAAACCGGAGCGAGACTCTCCTGCGTGCAGCCAACCCGTGGACTTTGGGCCGGGAAAACAAACAAGACTCCAGAACCGTTCTGCAAAATAAACTGATAATGTGAGCAAATCAAAGACACAGTAATATTCTACATAATGTGCTAATTTGATCAACTTTATTTTAGACTAGGGTTTTAGAAGCGTCTCTGTTTCAGGAACCAAACAGACCAGGGAAAGGCAGCGATGTTTAAATATTCAAATTCCAGGTCAGATGAGTGAATACAAAGAATTAACGTGACTGTCATGGTAATTTAGTTTCTTCTTTATCTCAAACACAGATACCTGGAACTGACACGCCTAACGATGCTTTTCCAGTCGGAGCGCTTTTCTCCACAGAACACCTACCGCCCCACCTCAAATTGAAAAAACAGAAACAGCCAAGAACCCCTCCAACGCCTGTCTCTGCTGTCAGTTTATTTTGAAAGGATCTACAAAGTGGAAGCAGTGGTCAGGGGGGAGTAGTCTGCTTTTACAGCAGGTTGTTGTGCTGAAAGTTGTGTCATAAAGAAAAGAACGAACATTACTGGACTGATTACAAATTGTGCTTTTGCTCTTTAAAATGGACCCACCTCGTCCACCGCGTCCCCCCTCCTTGGCCCTGCGGTACTGGTTAAGCTCCTTGGCAAAGTCATCATAATCTTCATCTCCCATGTCTTCATCCTCCTCTCCCTCGAAGTTGTCTTCGTCGTATTCATCGTAGCCTCCATAACTCTGTTTGTCCAGCTTCATGTAGCTGCCCTTCTTCGAGCTGCTGTAGCCCCCATGAGACTTCACGCATACAGAAAACAACATCAGAAGAATTAATGACTTCAGTGTCTTGAAACTTTGAGTTTGGTGCTGAGGTCAGAAAACGTTTTGAGACTTACAGAAGGGCCGTACTGATCGCCGTAGTCTCTGTATTTCCTCTTCTCACTGGGACTGTAGTCGGAGTCGTCGCTGTAGTCCGAGTGGTCATCATCGGAGGAGGCGTGACGCTGCAGCAACACGTTAATCACACACACAGTCTCGTTTTCTTCAGATGAAAACACAAAACTGAACTGAAGCTCAGCGGCTGCGTGAATTCTTACTTTATGCTTTGATTTGCGTTTCTTCTTGGACCTCCTCTTCTCTCGCTCCTTTTCTTTCTTCCTCTTCCTCTTGCGGCGGTGAGACCTATCGTCGTCCGAGTTGCTGCTGCCGTGGCGCTCCTTGCTTTTCCGAGGCCTCTCCGCCGTCTTCTCTGCTCCTGCTTCACCTCCTCCACCACCCGCTTCGTCGCAGTCCTCTCCACCTTGGACCGCTGCTGCACCTCCCCCCATTTCCTCCTCCTCCACTTCTCCTGCATCATCTTCCAGCTCGCCCTCCTCCAACTCTTCATCTTCTGGCCTGTTCATGACAAAAAGCACATGGACAACCGTTTATTGAAGCACAAATAAATGTTGCATGAATGAAAAACAAAAGTATATAAATTAATTCTCGTTCACTTCAACAAAATTAATTCAAAGGAAAACTTAAAATTTGAAGGAAAAAACAAAGATCTGCACTAAAATCACATAAAAACAAGAACAGATGCTTAATTATTGTGAAAACAAACAATTACAATGTTTATTCTGAAGTTTATAGTTAAAAGAAGACAATATAAATTGAAAATATAATTTTTAATTTGAACTAAAATACAGTTTAAAGTTAAAACTCTCCAAATAGGTTGGATGTAAATAAAATGAGAATAAACTACAGTACCGGTATATAAAAATCAGACTGACCCAGAATTATAGCAATCTGTAAATCTTTCAAGTAAATTTTGCAACGCAGGGTCCAAGTGAATATTTTCCCATACTTTATCAGGCAGAACCAGTTCCCTTTGAGGGAAATAAATTAATATTTGTTGTAAGTTTAAAACATTTTGTGATGTAAATGGGTGAATTTGCACAGCGTCTCTTTAATCTCCTGCTCCCTCCACACTCTCTCCATCTTTTTAAAAAATGTGTAAACTGACCAGGTCTGAAAAATCAGCCAGAACTGACAACATGGAGCACAAAAGATGTTTTTTACTGTCACACAGGCTCATATAACTGATGACCTTCATCAGCTGTGTGATAAATGTCAATGCAACTAAAGTTGGTGAGGAATTCTCTGCATGTAAACAAACGACTTGTAATTGTTGGCAACAAAATCTGACTGCTAATTTAATTCATTACAGTAAAGTACTGTAGTAGACTTTGAGGTTATTTTTTTATCATATTTTTTAAAACTGAGCAAACACATTGATAACTTGTGTATTTTGACAGCTGCTATGGCTTTAATAACCAATATTTTTTATCTTCATGCTTTACAGATCTGACCATAAACACAAACAAAAACATGAAAACTGTCAAGACATGAAAACTTCTACGGCTCTTTTATGAACGTCGTCGTTGACCTGTTTCTAGTTCCTTCAGCTGTTTCTGTAGGTAAACAAACGCACGTTGTCGTCTGCAGACGGTCATTTGGACCAGTCTTCACACCTCTAAGGTGTGATGGAGTGTCACTGTGAGGAGGTGCTGGACCACGACAATCATCACATTAATCCACCTGATGTTTCAACATGATTTACAGCTAAGACTAGTTTAGTTTCAAAGTATTAATGACTCACGAACTGACACCCTGACAAAGGCCAACACCCAGAGGAGGCTAAAAGAAGCATCTGCAGCGAGCGGGCCTGAGGCCCAGATGGATTGACAACTCGAACAGGTTTTGTCCTGAATACAGAGCAGAGCGAGCCGAGACTCAGCAGGCCCGGTCCGTCAGCTGCTCTGTACATGAACACCGCAGCAACACACAACTCTCCATCACAACAAATAATAAAAAACAGTCACCAGGGGGGTTTTACTGCTTGGACTGTACATTTAAATCTACTTAAACATATGATATATGTGTTTGATGACAGAAAATACCTTTTTTTCATGCAGACCAGGCAAAAAAAATGTTTTATAAAGAAAATCAGGCCATTTTTCCCTCATCTTAATGATGAACTTGTGTTTAAATCACAAATTTTTAACAATAATCGTGTGTTTGTTTACTTATGGAAGCAGCTGAAGTGACTGATTTTAAGTCAAACTGTAAATTTACTGGCCGTGTTTACGACCAGCAAAACGTAGGTCCGTTATACGACTCGAGTTTCGTGTGGCGTCTGATGGATTCAGCCAGGTGCTGTGAGGCGCTCACTGAGCCGACCTGCATTTCAGCACACCTACAAAACTACTGAATCACCTCAAACTGCACAGCTTGAGATGGGTTGCTTGTTTTGAATTTGGTTTTATAGTTTGCAACGAGCACCTTTAATGCTTTGACGCCTGCCTTTTGAAGTCAGAATAATTTTCTTATTTTACCCAAAGGTGTCACGGTAACAAAAATAAATGTTTCTTTCTGGGACAAACTAAAGTCAACAGACAGAAGCCAGTTATCTGCACTCTGCTATGGCACACAGTCCAAAACAAACACAATCCAACATCATATTTGGTCTTGTTGTGTTCTTCATCGCAACACAAGACTAGTAAACTTGGGTCTGAACTTTCTTGTATGGCATCATCTTTAACAGCGATCCAGAGACCACCGGATCAGGAGCATCGTCTGTCACAAATGGTGGAGGGCTCCCTGTTACAGCGCAGATTCGGTCGTCTTATTTGAGCAGGTCACTGCGAACGGGGGCTGGCAAGGACCGACGCTCTCTGTCCTGGTGAAATGTTAAACACACAACACCCGCTGCCAACAACTGCACCAGTCTGGAGAATGCAAACTCCATCCACATGTCTCAACACCTTCCTGAAGGATCTAAAAGACTGGCACAAATTTTGATTCATGTCTCATCTACCAATTCAAAAAGCTGCAAAGAAACACCTAGTTATTACACTCAACATCTGCCATCTATTGAATCTATGCCAAGTTTTCACTGTTATTCAAACCCCCCCCCCCCCCCCAACTGCAAATAAATCTCTTTATACACCCCAGTATAAACCATCTATGATGCATTTTCCAATTTTAGCACGATTGCTCTGCATAAAAAAGCCATGAAGTACATAAACAGCTACAGATGCCTCCATCAATCCAATCATTATTCCAGCAAAGGGCCGTGATTAAAATGGGGAATACTTACTGTGACAGGTTTCCTTCACATAATGCACTCAAAAACTTTTCCCTAACATTTCAGGGGCTCTACTGAGTGGGTCTGAGGGACTGGGAAGAGGGGCAGAGAGCAAAATGTTCCAAAATGCAACACAAGAAAGGGCAACTTTGTGTTAGACTTGAACCACTTCTGGGATGCTTTGCAGACGTTTTGGGGACTTTTTTGACTGTTTGGGACGAGTCAGTGTGGACACGACAGTGAACAAAAGCGAGAAAGTTAAATGGATACTTTTGAGCTCAAGTGCGTAGTTAATTTCGTCGACTTTGAGCGGTTTTTAAAAGTGATTAAAAGCTAGTAAAGTACAAAACACTCGATCTGCGACGAGCTCGGTTTGAAGCTACGATAACTTCATATCGCAACGAATTTTAACGCCGGAAGCAGCTAAGATAGTTAGCCGTTAGCTTCCCTGACATGAGCTAGCATGCTAACGTTAGCCTGACAACAGGCCGAGACAATCGGATTAATTCAGCTGCGGCAGCAAATGTCACCAAATACACTTAAATAAAAGCCGTTAAATTAAAACTTGTTTTAACGATGGGCACAGATAATTAATCGATGTTTTATACGAGGTAAACTCTCGAGATTAAAAAAAAAAAGTGCCGACGATCATGTTCCGACTTCGTCTTTCTCCCTTCAGACGAGCCGTCCATCGACTGATCGTTGGTTGTAATGTGATCGAATAAAAGGGAATAAGAACGTTATTCCAGTTGGTATTTGGCCTTCCCGTTGTCGTTTCAACATGGCCGTTCTTTACCTCTCGATTCCCAGAAAAAGCGAGTTTAGTCCCTTTGACAGAGAAAAGGAAAAAAAAAAAAAAAAGAAACCCCGGGCTTTAGTGTAAAAGCACAGGACAAATAAATAATTTCACTTAAATGACTGTAGAATTACTCGACCTTTCGTCAGTCAGGAGACTGTTGTGTTCGTGGTTGGTAGTTGGGGAGTTTGGATGGACAGTCATGCTTTCCACAGCCATTTCCCTCTAGCTACATTGAGGTGCAAAAAATTACAACTCTCGACACTGGAGTTATGCGTCACTTCACTACAATCTACTTATTTTTGTTTTAGGAAGAGATTCAGTTCATAGTAGGCAACTCTCCACCACAGTTGTAAGAGAAATATGCTGAAATTGAATCCTGACGTTCTCCGTCCTACTGTAGCGATGTGAAATGACGACTGATGTACTAAAATGGCTGACCGTCTTCTCCACAGTGAAAAGGGCGGGGTTTCCGAAAGGCGGATCATGACGTAGAATCTCACGGAAAAAACCGAACGGCTTATGCCTGGTGTAAATTAAGCCCTGATCTTGACTCGCAGGCGCAGGTAAACACTACATTCATTCATTCAACATTTATTTATACAGCTTTGTCTCATTGAGCCTCGACGACTCATTTACAAGAGAGACCTGTTTTTAACAAAGTTAAAGCAAAGTAAATCAAAGTAAAGTTAAGCATCGATCATCACTATTTATTTTTGTCATTTACATAATATACTGAACAAACGGTTTTTTTTTTTCATTCAACCTTTATTTAGGCAGGTTAAAAGGTTGTTATTACTGTATTAATAATCTTGCTTAATATTAGACACTGAACATCTAAACAATTTATAATGTGCATGTAATATGTTTAGAATATTTGCTCAAATCAGTCAGACCAAGAACAAATTAAGATAAGATAGAACTTTATTGATCGTACGGATTACTAGTACATTTCTTTCTTGTGTATGTAATAGTATATTTTTTTTATTTTTTGTTTTGTATTTGCTGCATTTTAAAACCAAACAGCACAGACAATATTTTAGACTTGTGCTATTCATATAAATTATCCGTCTGGAAGTGTGTTGACTTTTATAAGTTAATATCCCAACAAATATTTCAGAGAACGATGTTGGTTTGGCATGGTTTCTCTCTTTTTATAGTATTACTATGTTTTAATGTATGGCTTAACTATAAAGTTAATAATTATGTTAATTCAAGTTGAGATCTAAACTCATTTATTCTCTCTGTTTTTCCATTTTGTCATAGGTCAGTAGTCTTAAGCTCGTCCTATTCAGTTATTAGATTAAAATATAATCAAACACTTAAATGAATTGCTGTAGCTCAGTGAGACTAGCCTGCATAAATAAAGGTTGCATGAATGAAAAAAGTATACGTATACTGTAATCACAAATAACAGTCTATTTTAATCAGTTTTATCCTGATTATTTGTAAAATTACAAAGTTGTGTAGTTGATCCAAATACCACTTAGTATTCGTCCCTGGAATCAGATAATTTTACCAACACAGGAGTTACACAACTAAAAACAAGATTTTTTTTTTTGTTTGTTTGTTTTTGCGGCTTTGTTTGCGACAGTCTAAACTGAGGGAAAATTTTACCCATGAACCTCCCGGTCAACAACATAAAAACGTCCACAACAAAAGGGGGAAAAAAACCGTCCAGAACAAAATCATTCTACATTGAACAACTCAGTGAGTGCTTTCTAAGCCATTTAAATTAATTTTAACAAATGTCGGTGGGTACAAAGCTATTTTAGTTAGTTATTTTAAGACCGAAACTACCATTATGAATACCGGTAAATTAAATCATGCACATTGACGCTAAAAACTTAGACAAGAAAAAAAAAAATCAAAGTAAACAAATCAAAATAAACAAAAAAGACGTTAAAAAAATTGAAATACGTACAGAGGTATGTAGTGCTTTCTACTGACGTCATCATTCAGCGCCCATTCAGCGCTCGCGGAATTTTCGCCATTCATTTTTGTAGCTGCCAAAAAGGAATACCGAAATCGCGCCGTAATTCCAGGGTTCAGAGCTATCAGAAATGATCGATATGATCGACAAAGAGGACCCGGTCATCAGTGAAGAGGAAGCGGCACAGTATGACCGCCAGATCCGGTTGTGGGGGCTCGATGCCCAGAAGAGGTGAGTTAGCTCAGTTAGCTCTGGAGGCTAACCGACGCAGCGGAGCGCTTCACTTGTTGCTCTGTTTCTGCGTACTTTTCAATGAAACTCTGAGCATTTCTTACTTCACAGGCAGTAGACGTATAGCAACAAAGTTAAATCATTTGGAACAAGTGTAAATTATTTAGGTAAATTCTATAATCCGTAATTTTGAAACGATTAATCTGAACTAAAACATTGTTCTCAGCTGTCAAACGGCTGTTTCCATCAGAAATAACGGAGTGATCGATTTATTTTATGCAATGCAATTAAAAACGTAACATGACATTTTGGATTTTGAAGGGAAAAATATGAAATGCACAAATCAAAAGTCAAATGCAATTGGTTATTTTAGAAATTACGTTTATCTCCTGATTGTAAAACCTTAAACAGATCATCAGAAGCTTGACCTCCGGTCTTCATTCTGTCTGCAATCCCTGCAGGTTACGAGGGTCCCGTGTGCTCCTGGCTGGTTTAGGTGGTCTCGGAGCTGAAGTGGCAAAGAACCTAATCCTTGCTGGAGTTAAGGGGCTGACTTTGCTGGATCATGAACAGGTAAACAAATAGAATGAACACAAGCAAATCCAGATGGCAGTCAGTGTTTTCAGAGAACACTGCAGATCTGAAGCAAATCATAGTTTTTTTTTTCCTAATGTGAGACATTCATTGTTCATAAAACAAAATGTATTTTGTGGCATAGACACATATACGGCATGTGTCTGTGTTTTGTGGCACCTTTCTGCTTGTAGTACTCCATGTCTCCACTAGATGGCGCTGTCGACAAGTCAGTTGTGTTTTATTGCAAACTGTAAATCCATCATTCCACCTGCTTTTTCTTTTTGAGTCACAGGGAAGCTATCGCCAGAAAACTGTAGATAAAAACAACTTTAACAAGACCTCATTAAACAGGACCAGGTCCATACTGGACCAGATCTGTACCCTGCTGGACATTTGTCTTTTCACAACTTATTTCAAGATCAACAACCACTTCTACAGATAGAAGCATGGTTGTGCTGTGGGATCTTCTGGGTCACCGATTGTGGCCAATCTCTACATAGAGGAAATGGAACAGAGAGCCCTGGACTCTTTCAAGGGAACAACACTGAGCCATAGTTTCTGGTATGTGGACCATACCTGGGTCGAACGAGAGAAGTAGAAGGTTCAGCAGATACATGAACTCTGTGGACAACAAGTTCACCAGAAAGAACATCAACAATAACAAGCTGCCTTTTCTGGACCGTTTGTTGGAAATAGAAGCCTCAACACTGAGATCTGCAGGGAAACTACTCAGGTCAGAACCTTCTGTTGGACTCTCACCACCCACTGGAACACAAACTTTACACCACCGGGCCGAACATTTCGCCACAAGGACAAAAGGAACAGAACCACATCAAAGAAGCTCTCCTAACCTGTGGATGTCCTAACTGGACCTTTGTCAGATCAGCAAACAAATCCAGAAGAACAAACATCATCCCAGATGTTGCTGGAGGATGTGAGAGACTCCAAACACAACATCTGCACATTTAAACCCAACAGGACCCTCAGAGGTTGGTCCATCCCAAGGACAGAACCCAGTAACTTTCAGACCTTCATGTTGGAGAACCTCTCCGCAGACGCACAGATCCACGATGGAGAGACTCAGAGGTCCAACTACACCTCAAGGACATGAGACACTCTGTTGAGGACCAGCAGGTCCAGATGTTGGACAGAGAAGACAGATGTTTTGATAGGAGGTGAAGGATGATATTTATGTTAAAAAATATAAAAAAGGAGGAGTAAACCTACAATGCAACACTAAACCTGATCCCAGGTCAGCTCCACACCTTCATGCAGGTGACCCAAACCTCTCTGAACCAGGCAGACCAAGAGCCTAATGAGCCTAACGAGTGAGGGCGAGTAGTTCCAGTCTAACCTGCAGCTGAACCTAAGAACACAACGTGCATTTCTCTAAAGCTCGGACCTCCACACACTCCAGACACTTTGGAACTGATGAAGACGAACATCCTCAGCTTCAGAACACAAGTCCAGTTGTTTTGTTCCTCAACCTTTTTGTATTTACCATGACTGAGAATCTACACCAGCAGTCACTGTGAGGGGCGGGGGACAGGGCAGGCCTAGTCCATCGCAGGGACACATAAGAGACAAATGAGACAACCAGTCAGTCTCACTCACACCTGGGGACAATTTAGAGTTCCTCACAAACCTTAACGTGCAGATTCTTGTCTGGGAGGAAACCAGAGCACCCAAAGAAAACCCATGTATGCACCTTCACACTGTGAGGTGACAGCTCTAACCACTGCTCCACCGTGTCACTCATTGTGATCTGTCACGTTTGTCTTATTTTAGTTGTTCTCAGAGTTCCAGTCAAATAAAACGTTTGAAACAAGAAAAGCAGAATTGTTTTGCGTGTTGAACAAACGTCGTTTCTCTGTTCATCCGTTAGGTGTCGGAGGAGTCGTGTCGAGCCCAGTTCCTGGTTCCCGTGTCAGCTCAGGGCCAGAACCGGGCCCAGGCTTCCCTGGAGCGAGCGCAGAACCTCAACCCAATGGTGGAGGTGCACGCGGACCCAGACAGAGTTGAAGACAAACCGGACGACTTCTTCCTGCAGTTTGATGCGGTGAGAGAAAACAAACTTCTCCTGAAGTCAGTGAAGCAGACGTTTACGTTCAGGGAGGATAAATCATACCAGAGACATGTAATTTAAAACATGTTGTAAATCATGGAGGCTTGGAGCAGGAAATGTGTCAGTATTCACGTTGGCCACCAGATGCTGCTTGTTGCTCAGGTTGTGCAGAAAGAAGAAGAACATGTTGAGCCTCACAACCAGAACTCATAATCTGCTGTCAGCTTGACTTCACTCCTGAGGCGTCTCTGTGTGAGATCTCATCTGGTACAGAAATATCTTATTCACATACAGAGGACAGCTTTTGGTTCAACACCTCACATGAACGTCTGTTTCTGTTTTAGATGATGCCTCAGGTTCTTAAACGGGTTAAATTCATGGCTGGTCCTGAGCCGTAGCTGCTTTTAGAGAGCGTGGAAGAACTTTCTCAAAAGCTGAAGATAAAAACTGTAAAACAGAAGTGTGTGTGTGTGTGCGTGCGTGCGTGCGTGCGTGCGTGCGTGCATGCGTGTGTGTGTGTGTGTGTGAAGAATTACGTTTGTTACATTTATAACGTTGCTTCAGCTCATTTATAATGTGGCTTTACCTCGTTTATAACATACCTTCAGCTTATTTAAAACTTAGCTTCAGCTTGTTTAAAACTTACCTTCAGCTTAATTATAACATAGCTTCAGCTCGTTTAATACGTAGCTTTAGCTCATTTAATACGGAGCTTTAGGTCATTTAAGTTGTAGCTTCATCTCGTTTAAAACGTAGCTTTAGTTTGTTTGAAATGTAGCTTTAGCTCGTGTGAAACTTAGCTTTAGCTCGTTTAAAATGTAACTTCAGCTCGTTTAAAATGTAGCTTCAAGCTTGTTTGAAACTTAGCTTTTGCTCATTTGAAACATGGCTTTAGCTCGTTTGAAACTTAGCTTGGGCTCATTTAAACGTAGCTTTAACTTGTTTGAAATGTAGTTTCAGCTCGTTTAAAATGTAGCTTCAGCTCATTTAAAACTTACCTTCAGCTTAATTATAACATAGCTTCAGCTCGTTTAATACGTAGCTTTAGCTCATTTAAAACGGAGCTTTAGGTCATTTAAGTTGTAGCTTCATCTCGTTTAAGTTGTAGCTTTAGTTTGTTTGAAATGTAGCTTTAGCTCATGTGAAACTTAGCTTTAGCTCGTTTAAAATGTAACTTCAGCTCGTTTAAAATGTAGCTTCAGCTCGTTTAAAATGTAGCTTCAGCTTGTTTGAAACTTAGCTTTTGCTCATTTGAAACATAGCTTTAGCTCGTTTGAAACTTAGCATGGGCTCATTTAAAACGTAGCTTTAACTTGTTTAAAATGTAGCTTCAGCTTGTTTAAAATGTAGCTTCAGCTCGTTTAAAATGTAGCTTCAGCTCATTTAACATGTAGCTTCAGCTCATTTAAAATTTAGCTTCAGCTTGTTTAAAATGTAGCTTCAGCTCATTTAAAATTTAGCTTCAGCTCAATTAAAATTTAGCTTCAGCTTGTTTAAAATGTAGCTTCAGCTCGTTTGAAACTTAGCTTGAGCTCATTTAAAATGTAGCTTTAACTTGTTTGAAATGTAGCTTCAGCTCGTTTCAAATGTAGCTTCAGCTTGTTTAAAATGTAGCTTCAGCTTGTTTGAAACTTAGCTTCAGCTCGTTTCACACGTTTGAAACGTAGCTTTAGCTCGTTTAACACGTAGCTTTAGCTCGTTCGAAACGTAGCTTTAGCCTGTTATAAATGTACAATGGCCTTGAGTTTTGAACATAACTGCTAAACACGGTGCGTGATATTAACCAAACAGCTCGTAAATAAAGGAACAAACGCAGCGAGGAAAATCTTTTAAAATTCAAACCTGGAGGTAAGTGTTGCAGTAAACTATTTAATTTTTAATTATTAGCATTTCTTCCTGTTCTTCATGTTCTTATAAAACGTTTCTGTACGAGTAAAAAATGTGTAACTGTGAAAAGTTAGCTGAGTGAAGCTGACACCCCACCCAAGTCAAAAATCCGGCAAACAGTCAGAATGGTTAGTGCTCCGTTAGTGCAGGTTTGTGCCGTTAAAATTATCGTTTGTGCTG
>JARVGV010001299.1:38448047-38459952 GCA_031762435.1 Hypsolebias longignatus | reverse complement strand
AACCAAAACAGCACAAACGATAATTTTAACGGCACAAACCTGCACTAACGGAGCACTAACCATTCTGACTGTTTGCCAGATTTTTTGACTTGGGTGGGGTGTCAGCTTCACTCAGCTTGAAAAGTTTTGTTCATAATGAGACGTGATGATGGACGAGCTGAAGGCGTTTCACGGTTCCTCTCAGTTTTAGCTGTTTTCCTTCGTTCAAACGCGCTGTGGGTTTTTCTCCCTCAGGTTTGTCTGACAGGCTGCTCCAGAGACTTGATGGTGCGAGTCGACCTGCTCTGCTCTCAGCACAACATCAAGGTGTTCTGTGGAGACGTCTACGGTTTCTATGGTTACATGTTCTGCAACCTTGGACCGGAGCACAACTACGTCGAGTGAGTTCACCTGGGTTCAGGTAGAACCTCGCCGAGCTGGACTGCTGCCAACTCAGATTAAACACGTAAATCTACATTTGCTCTTTTTCTGAATTCCTCTCTTGTTCAGGGAAAAACCTAAAATGATGAAACCCTCGGCTGATTCTACTGACGGTCCGGAGGCAAAGAGATCTAAAATCGATCCCAACGAGACCATCATGGTGAAAAAGGTATGTGGTTCTGGAGCCGGCTCGACCCATCTGATGGGACGGATCAGCTGCACCCTTCATCAATCGCTCCATCATTTCTTTAAAGAACTCCAACGTGTCTTTATGACCGAACTTTCTAATTATTTTAATTTGAATTGTTTGTTTAAGCTTCAAAATCAAGGCTAGATATTTATTTATATTTATTATCTACAAATGTCTTGACTGCTATATTCTGTCAACATTATGTCTCATCAGCCTCAAAACTTTATTTATTTATTTATTTTTTTACAAAATGTATTTCTGTTTTCTCAAACTTGTTTAATATTTTATGGATTTATTATCAGAAATCTTAAAAACTGCTTTAATTAGAAAACAAGCTGACGTTTCTGTGTCTGATGTTTCTTCTGAGAACGTGAAATTACATACAGTATTTGTATTTTAAAAATCATCTCTCCCTGAGCAGACGGCTAGTTTCTGCAGTCTGAAGGCGGCGCTGGAGGTGGACTGGACCAGTGAGAAGGCCAGAACCGCCCTGAAGAGAACGCCCGTGGACTACTTCCTGCTTCACGGTTTGTCCTTTTTAATTATTCCAGGTTTTAAAAAATCCGGCCTGTTGCTGAAATTTGATGTTTTCTGAATTTAACTAGATAATGACAAAAATCTGTAAGAATAAAAACACTTTAACTGGATCAGAAATACACAAAAATACACAAATCATCATTTCATCCTCAAATATACGTTTTAACTTCACGTTCAAACCCAGATCTGCAGAACAACGTTTTGGAGCAGCTCTTCAGACTGAAGTTCTTACAAATAAAAACTAGAGAAATTGCATTGCCTGCGAAAATGCAGTGTGAATGCTTTTAGCTGAAGAACGTGCTGAAAAACAGCTGCATACAACTTAAAACATGCTGAAATGTAGCTGAAACAAGCTTAAGTCAGCAGAAGAAAAAAAATATCAGACAAACACGTATTTGCTGAATTTGGTTTAACCTCCTAAGACCCAACTCTTGCATGACGTGCATTATTAATTCTTATAATGTCCACATATATGGATGCCAGTTCAAATAGGCAATAATGAGCTCAAAAATGATTACCGTAAATTAGCTAAAAATAAAAAACTGAAATTACAAAAAAAAAAAAACAATTAATATTAGCTAACATAGTAGAAAGAAGTATAAATTAGCAGAAGGAAGTGGAGAGATCACAAGTTTGCCTAATTAGGCTGAAAGAAGCAGAAATTAATTTAAAAAAAAGTGGAAATTATCTTTAAAAAAAAAAGGCAGATTTTTGCCAAAAACAGCTCAATAGTAGCTAAAAAATAGTAGAAAGAAGCTTAAATGACCCAAAGGAAGTGGAGAGAGGACAATGTGCCCACTAAGGCTGAATGAAGCAGAAATGTCAAAACGAAAGATTAAATTATCCGAAAAAAGACAGAAATTTGTCAAAAATAGCTCAATAGTAGCTAAAAATAGTAGAAAGAAGCTTAAATGACCCAAAGGAAGTGGAGAGAGGACAATGTGCCCACTAAGGCTGAAAGAAGCAGAAATGAGCACAAAACAGATTAAATTTGATGGAAAAATCAGAAGTCTGCCAAAACCAGCTGAATAGTAGCTAAAACCAGCAGAAAGAAACTTAATTTACCTGAAGGAAGTGTGTAGAGCATGAATCTGCTGAATTAGTCTGAAAAAAGTTGAAATGTTTGCAAATAAAAAAATAAATTCTTGCCTGCAAGTCTAGGATCAGCTGATCAGAGCTCAGAAAGATGAATTAACAAATAATGGATAAAATACCAAGGAATAAATTAGGGATGGTTGGTTCTAATATAAAAGGTGGGCAATAAGAGATGCCTTTTAATTTATTTGAAATGATCAATATCTGATTGAAACTTGAAAGTTATATCAGTTTTAGATCAGACAGGTTTAAGTTTGATGATTAATGGAAGTAAATGTTTGTTTTGCGTCACCTGAGCTGTTGTTTGTCAAACATCTGTCGTGTAAACAAGCTCGGAGAAGTTTCCGTGAAGTGGAGAACGTAGAAAACGTTACCGTTCGTCTAATCTGACGTCAAACGTTTATTAAAACTATTTATTCAGGATTTGTTAGAAAAACATGTCGGGGGGGGGGGGAGCAAACCCGCTGCCCCTCCGTGTCGCAGCTTCCTGTTTATCGTCTCTCCGTCACCTGGGCCTCCGCCCGTCCCACCAGCAACCTAATAGTTTCCATTACGGGCCATCCATGGGCGCTCATGTGCACCGAGCGGAGCCCGACACCCACACGCCGACAACCTTCACCTGAAGAACATTCAGTCCACGAGAACGTTCGACACAAAGAAAAAACACAAATTAATCAACTTTAAAAAACGTGCAGCACTGAAATTTTTTTTTTAATTTACTGATTCAAACTGAATCTTTGTGTTTTTAACAAGAGTTGGAACAAAAGCACTGAATAAGTCTTAGAGCGGTGACCTTTGACCCGGCCAGACAAGTTTACAAACAAGCCTTCTCATCAAAACTCGAATTTTGAATGTTACTGTTTGTTTCAGATGTTTTTTTGTTTTGGTACTTTTAAACTTCTGATCGGGTGGAAGACCTGCGTGCACGTCACCTCGTTTTTAGGCACAAATTTTAAAAACTCTAAACTTTACCAGCACCAAAGACAAAAATCAAGACCATTTATCTTTAAAAACCATCGAACATGAAGAATAATCAGCAGAACAGATCAAACTAACGCTACAACATTTTTGTGCTTCTTCTAACTTGTGGGATAACTTGGGGTTAACTCGTCTAAATAAAGGCTGAATGAACGAGAAACTTCTTTCTGCTAAATTCAGCTTGTTATGCAGCATCCTGCCTTGCGGCACTCACATCTGTGCGTTCCTCCATGACACCCTGGACCCCCTACAGTTTGCATACAGAGCTGTCTACAGATGACGTCATTGCTTTAGCAGTTCACACCTCCCTCAGCCATCTGGAGAAGGTAAACACTTATGCGAGAATGCTCTTCGTTGACTACAGCTCAGCATTCAACACCATAATGCCCTCCAAACTGGTCTCCAAGCTCACCACAGTCCATCTGCTGCTGGATACTGGACTTCCTCACCAACAGACCACAGGCTAGTCCTCAGCACTGGTACACCTCAGGGCTGTGTCCTCAATCCACTCCTGCACTCACTACTGTATTTGCACATGACTGTACCGTCAAGCACAGCTCTGACGTCATCCTCAAGTATGCTGATGACACCACCATCTTGGTCTCATCACCGACGACGACGAGAGTGCCTACAGAGAGGAGGTGAAATCACTGACCAGCTGGTGTCAGGAAAATAATCTCTGTCTAAATGTCAGCAAAACAAAGGAGATGATAGTTGGACTTCAGAAAACAGCGTAGAGGCCAGCACTCCACCATCAACATAAACAATGATGAGGTGGAGCAAGTCAGCAGCTTCAAGTTCCTCGGCGTTCATGTTACCGAGGAACTGTCCTGGACTTTACAAACACTGTGGTCAAGAAAGCCCAACAAAGACTCTGCTTCCTAAGAAGACTAAAGAAGTTTGGTACTAACACCAGCATCCTCACCAACTTTTATAGGTGCACCACTGACAGGCTGCATCACAGGGTGGTACTGGAACTGCACCAGTCAGAGTCAGAAAGCTCTACAGAGGGAGGTGCAAACAGCAGAGGGCATCACTGGTAGCAGTCTCCACACCATCCAGGACATCTACCACAACCGATGTCTGCGTAAAGCACGCAGCATCATTAAGGACCACACCCACCCAGCACGAGGACTATTCTTCTACGACCTTCAGGCAGACGATACAGGAGTGGCCATCATGTACAAAAACACTAAAGGACAGCTGTTACCCACAAGCTGATTTTAGCTTATATTACTACCTTGAAATACTTGTTCATTCAAATTCATCCTGCTGCACCGTTATATTCTACCATGTTGTTGTTTACTATAGGACATTGTAAATATTATAATTATTTTTTCACTTTTTGGTACTTTTTTTGTGTACTCTTATTGCATGTTCTTAGTATTTCTTGTTGGTTTATTCTTTGATTTTTTTTTTTTTAGCTAGTCAGATCGGTTCTTCTCATCCTAAGCATGTGTTAACCTGCATATGACAAATAAACACAACTTGAACTTATGCTCCTTTCAGCTGATTCATGCAAGTCTCAACTTTTTCCTGCCTTTTTCTTTTTTGGTGTTTTTATGCTTGTTTTAGCTTTTTCAGCTAATTCCACATTCTTTGCACTCATTTCAACTTTTTTCAACCTGATTCAGCAAAATGTGCTCTCTCCTCTTCCTTCTTGTAATCTCAGCTTTTTTCTGTTTTTTAGCTACTTTTCATCTGGTTTTTGCTTATATCAGCTGTTTTCAGATAATTTCTACTTTTTTTGTGCTCATTTATGCTTCTTTCAGAAAACACGCTTTCTTCTGCTAATTTAAGTTTGCTCTACGTTTTCAGCTGCTTTTTATTTTTTTATTTATTTTTAGCTAATTTCAGGTTGTTGTTTTTTCAGATAAATTAAAGTTTTTCATGGTAATTTCTGCTACTTTGTACATCATTAAATTCCTTCTCTAATTTCAGCTTGTTATACTTCTTTTAAGTTTTTCTGCTAATTTCAGCTGTTTCTGCTACTGTTTAGCTGTTTACATGCTAAATTTAGCTTTTTCAGCTCTTTCCACATTCTTCTGGTTGTTTAAGCTTCTTTCTGCCTTTTCAGCTACTTTTTGCTACTTTAAGCCTTTTTTTTTAGCTAATTTCTGCTAATTCAACCCTAATTCACCAAATATGCGTTATTTCAACTTTCTTTTGCTAACTTAGCTTCTTCCAGTTCAGCTATATCCCTGAATTTTTAGCTTCTTTTAGCTGTTTTTTCAGCAAATTCTTCAGCAGTCAGCATCCACACTGCATTAATTTCTCTGGTTGCAGTTTTAATCCAGCTGGACTTGTGTTTCTTTAAAGGCTCAATGAAACACAGTGTCTTCTTTCGGCCTCGTTCCAGTGGAAACATTAGTTGTTGTGTTGGTTTTAGTTCAGTGAATATGAGACAGGAAGTGCTGCTATTATTCCTCCACAGTGTCTATAGTTGGAGCGAGCTGTTGTTGTTTTGGGCGTGCGATGAGGAAGTGGCTCTTCCTCTGCTATAACTGTTTCCTGTCTCACTAGGAACAGTGTGTGTGTGTGTGTGTGTTCTATTTTTAGCACTGGCGTGTGATTTATTTAAAAGCAGGTGCAGCTGCACGTGTTGACTTAAAAAAAACTTTTAATTTTGATTAATTTCTTCATATTTTCTGTGAATTGAACGCCTAAATATGAAAACTCGCCATTTCTCATTTTAACGCCCATCTTGACCTTTAACCGTCTGATCTGTGAGCGCGTGTCACGACAACACGCGTAGGCCGAGATAGACATCGTCGTTCCACTTGTGTTGACATTATTACACCGTGATGAAATTTAATTTTATTTCCTGTCAGACCCGAGCGAGGAGCCGCTCCTTTAACTTTGTTCTGATAAACGGCAGAGCCGAGGTTTGAGCATGATTCATCTTGTGTGTGTGTGTTTGGAATCGTCTGTGGGAGGGCTCGACTCCTTCATGTGGTTGAATTTAATGGACGAGCAGGAACCAAGTGGGCGAACAGGAAGGAATCTGAAATACGGCCAAATGGCACCATTTTGATTTAGATCCGTTTCTCAATCCGTGGTGAGAACGACGCATCATCAGCGTAAGAACTAATATTTCCTCAGCGACGTGTTGAGCTGGTTCAGAGCATCTGGTTTTGGTTTGATGTGGGGAAACGTGGGCCTGATCGGATGATCTGGTCGATGGTGCAACCACAGAGACGATAAGTCACCGTGGACGTCCCTGAAACGAGAAACTATAAATGGAAGTAATGCAACAGATGAATTGGAAATGTAACTTTTGCAACTTGTTTCCAGTTTTCTAACTGGCGTTGTTTGTTTGTTTGTTTTCCGTCCTCGCTCCAACAGTTCTGTTGAAGTTTCGCACAGACAAAGGTCGCGACCCCGACCCAAAGTCCTTCACAGAAGACAGCCAGCTCCTGAGACAGATCCGAGACGACGTCCTGGAGGCCCTGGCGCTGAGCAGCGACCTCCTTAACGACGACTTCATCAGGTTTTCTGCAGCGCCGTGAATTAAATCATAAACGCACACACAGTCTGACTTTAAACGAATCCAGTGGGTCGTGTCCAACAACACGTACCGGTAATCAGTTTAATTTTTTCCAAAATACATTCCTATCCACTTTTAACATGTGATGGGTTACTAAAACTACAGCAACCGCAAGAAAACTATGTAAAGCTTATTAAATATTGGCATATTTGAACAAAAATATAGCAAAAAAGTGATTGGGTTCAGCATAACCTTCAGTCCCGACAGTTCTCACCGGGCTGTTCAGAACCAGCTGCCGACATGAAATAAAGAGAGAAAAAAGTCAATTTTTAGTTTGAATCTCTGATTTGTGAGTGTTTTTACTAGCGAGTCGTGCAGCAGGTGGTCTTTGAAAGTCAGAACTTGTTTTTTGGTCCAGAACATGTTTCAGGAGGTGAAACACTCCTCCGGTGCCTTGACACGAGTTAAAGATGACAAGTCGGATTATTTAGAGAAAATTAGTTGAACAAATCATTTAAATGTTTAAAAGTGACAAGACTGCAAGCTGCGACTGACGAGGAAACTTTGAGAGCCTCTGCAAACATATGGAGACCCTCGGGGCCTTCAGCACCTTCAGAGAAGGCCTAAGAATTCAGCACAGATTAAATATTACTTTTAAATATTTATTTAAATCTTTATTTTATATAGGATACATATTTTTAATGTAGTTTTTCTTATTGTTTGCTAATTTCTCTTATTCCATGCTTCTTTCTCATTGGTCAGGACTTCGCTGTCAGCAGAGAAGGCTGAGCTCAGTCAGGAGGAGTTTGTTTAATGACTGACAGGAACATTAACCAATCACAATGCTGATAATTTAATGGGCGGGGCCAAAACACAGAGGTCTGAGCCTTCAGGAAGGCCCACGTGAGCCATCAGGCCGTCATTTTGTTATGACCACCTGAAGAATTGTCAACCCGTAAATTTTAATAATTCGCACAGAAATTGTAGTTTGTTTTAAGAACTGAAGGTTAAACATCACATTTAGGTTTACGTGGATGATTTTCAGAATTAAAGTTAATTTTGTTTAATTCCATGACTAGACTTTACAGAAACAGTGAGCTCTGTGGATTTATGTTCATCTTCAGTGTGCACTATTAAAATTACATGGTGTACTTCAACACAAGAGACAGGGTGAGCTGCAGGGGCTGCTGGGTAATGTTGGGACAGAAATGAGGGGACTTTCAGGTTCTGCTGGGTCATCCCTGTTGGTGGTTCTGTTTCCTGGACCCAGAACTCTGACAGGTGACAAACGAGGTGTTTATTTCCTGTCTGTCGTCAAACTTGTTCGTTAATTTCCTTCTCGTTTGTCCTCAGCTACTGCTTCTCGGAGATTTCTCCGGTCTGCGCCGTCGTCGGGGGAGTTCTCGGACAGGAAGTTGTCAAGGTGAGCTCATGAACAGCAGGAAGCTTTGAACGGGTCAGACAGAAGGTTGTAAATGGGTCGTCAGCTGCCACTTCCTGTCTCGGTCCCTCAGTGGTGAAGCAGGTGGGTCTGCAGGCTGACGTGGTCCCTCTGCTGGGTCCTGGACCAGACCCGGACTAGCAGCAGCTCCTCGGCTCTGCAGAACTGACAGTAGCTCCAAACACGCACCGTTTGAGTCAAAACGCTCCTTTCGTTGTTTGAATCCTCTCAAAGTGAGCAGGGCAACGTTTTAAAAGACGACAAACTAAATTAAACTAGTTTTAAACTGAGATCACTTGGAGAACGAAGGTTTTGTGGTTTTGGTAAAGAAAAAAAAGAAATTAATTGATGAACTGTGTCACCGGGTCAGAGGTGGTACCAGCACCCAGTTTAAATCTACTGTATAATAATAGAACACGCCACCCCAGTCATCACGCCTCCTTTCAACTGATGCTTGGATTTTGTTCGTTCACTTCCTACTTTAAACCCATAAGGTTAGTGGGCGGGGCCAAAACACGGAAATATAAACTCGGAAATATAATTTTATTATATAAAATAAATAAATTTCATGTTGTTTTCAGGCTCTGTCCCAAAGAGACGCTCCTCATCGCAACTTCTTCTTCTTCGACGGCCGTAAAGGAAACGGCGTGGTGGACTTCTTTGGACCCAACTGAAGGGCCTGGTTCTCCAGCAGATATTTAACACCCTCTTGTTGGTTTTCGTTGTCTGGTGTATTTTTTTTTACATTTATTAATAAAACGATAAAACAGTTTTTCCTCTGGTCTTCAGTTTTTGGACCAAACGCCGCACAGATCCTGGTGCTGTTGATCAGATGCACCGATTAACTGATCGTCAGAAAGTAAAAGGTTTTTGTTATTTACAAAGCCAAGGCGGAACACCAGCAATGACCTCAGAGAAGCAACTGGGAAGGGTCAAAGGTCATTTCCGAAGCTTTACAACTCAAAGTGCTACTTAGAGGAAAAACTGCCAGTATCCATAAGATGAAAATGTTTATTTAAGATTGACTAAAAGGAGCATCTCGGCCCATTCACCCCAAGGTCAGACTGTGCAGTGCTCAGAGAAATGAGCTCCATGTCAGACTGCAGGCCAATCGTAACGGCAAGACATTTCATGTATGGCTTTGGTGGAAGGGTTGCAGAAGGACCTCTTCAGTCTAGAAACAAACAAAGGGGCTAGACTTGTGGACCAGACCAGAGGACAGATGTTTACCCAGAATGCACTGCAGCAAACCGCTGCAGGAGTCCAGAACCTCAGTGAAGATATCCAAGAAAGGGTTCCAAGTTTGTCCCTGCTCTTTCTGAACTCAAACGATTAATGATGAAAAGTATCAGAAACTACAGGAAGTGCAGTAACATCCACTTCCTGCTGCTGCAGCCAATCAGAAGCCTGTGTTCTCTTAGAGCTTCCTGATTAACTGTCTTTGCAGGTGTATTTGGATGTGATGTAATCACCTTCAGGTGGACTTGTCAGGATTCTTCTGATCATTCAGTCTGGTTGTTTTTGAACTCATTGGTTTAACTTGATATTTTGCTAACAGGACTAAATTAGTTGATGCAGTACAAAAAGTTGCACTTAAGTTTGTTGTGACTGTCAGCAGCTGCCACAGCACTTTAGCTCAGCTTCTGTAAAATTAACTGAATTTTAGCCATTTTTGCTTTGTGGGCTGTGGCGGCCATCTTGAATTCGATTGGCCAAAAGTTTATCAGTTGTAGACGGAAAGCGATCAATCCACCCAATGTGGAAATCCAGATTTTTATTAAAATCTGCCTGATGGTTCACAAGATATTTTGCTAACACAGCGTGTCATTTTAGTGTAAGCTGTGTGTTGGGGATGACTCGGCCACAGCAAACTTTAGATCAGTCAAACTAACTGTGCTCGTTAGTTATTTTTAAGATCAGAATAAAGTCTTCCTCCTGAAACTAAAAACTTTCAGACCAGAGATTTTATTTCTTTTTTCTTTATTGTAAAAAAAAGGAAAAAGTACAAAATGCAAAGAGAAATTTTTACAAAAGAAAAAGCTGCAGAAACACGCAGACTGTGACTGACACGCGTGTAAAACATCTGGTCAAATGAAACGTGAGCGGCTCAAACACGTCAGCAGGAGTTAGCCGGGCGTCCATTTTGAATCTAAACGTTTCCACAAACTTCAAAAATAACCGAGAGGTTGGTGTCCCATCACGACGGACACGAGCAGTCCTGCGTGGGGTTCTGAGGCGCTCGCATCTTCTGAACCAGACGGTGCCGCCGGCCTGTCACGCCACAACCGTGTGTGTACGAGCTCCTGATAGGAGCCAGTAACTGATTCCATTTACAACAAAACACGCTTCAGTCACGCTAGGCGGTTCAACACCCGCGAGGCTATTTGGTACCATTTCACAGTAAGAACCCCTCAATAAACAAGTTATTAATGCTTTGTTAACAAGTTACAAATGCTTTAACAAGTTACTAATGCTTTGTTAACGAGTTACTAATGCTTTAACAAGTTACTAATACTATGTTAACGAGTTACTAATGTTTTGTTAACGATTTACTAATGCATTATTAACAGAAACGTTAGCCTGCTCTGGTGCAGGAACTTTTTTTTTTTTAAACAACTCGTTCATAAAGCCTTAATAAAGCCGGTATTAAGGGTCTGTATCAAAGGAACCGGCGCCGGTTGTTCGCTGATGACCTTCAGCTCCCGTTTTATTTTGACAGTCTTCATTTTGAGGAGTGTTAAAAGAATAAAAGCATTTACATAATAAACAACTAAGAAACCATTTTTTTTTTTTTTTTTAAATGATACTTTCCAAAATGCAGTAAGTTACTCTCTCAAAACAAAGTTTTGTCTTTGGCTACAATAAAATTTCGCTATCATTTTTACAACAATAGAAAGATCCAAGTTGTGTCTGCAGCTCGTAAATACCGCGTCAAGTCCACCAGATTTCACTTAATACAGGAAAAGGATTATGAAGAACTTTTGAAGTTTGGAGAAGCTGGACTCTTGAAAAAATAAAATTTATTTGGAGAGGCTGCAGCCGGGAGTCTGAAACCCTCGAATGGCCTCAGAGACAAACGAAGCACTTTAAGGCTGACTGTCGAATGTTCAGAAACCTCAGCGGAGCAGAAAGGCACATTTTGGTTCCAGCTGTGCTCTGCGTATAAAAAGTGTCATTAAACCAAAACGGAACCAGTTTCAGTTTTTTATCAGATCGAGACACGAGCTGCAGAATCCAGATCAAATCAGCGATGCACCTCATGGACGATTTTATAGCCCAGCAAAAGCAAAAGTACAAGAAGGGTCGAGACGTTATGTAGAAAAATACAGAATGCAGTGATTTGCAAGTCTCACATTAGAACAATTTTTTTTTTAATAAAATAAAAATAAGACAATTTTTAGAAAAACAAACAAGGTTTGATGGCAGCACCATGACAAAACACTGTAAAAAGTGCCCCACTCTATAGAGAGGGACCGACCAGCCTGCTATCAAACTAAAGTTCAAACACCAGCTTCTCTGATGGTATAGGGGTGCATTAGTGCCTCTGGCATTGGCAGCTTACACATCTAGAAAGACTCCATCAATGCAGAAAATTAACAAGGAACCAGACGAAAAAAGACCAATAACTGTAGAACTGTAGTGTCTGGACTAAATGACTATCGGCCAGTGGTCCTCACCCTGATAGTCGCTAAATGCTTTGAAAAACTGGTCATGACCCACATCAAAACAACCATCAACATCAACGAGGACCCTCATC
>JARVGV010001299.1:38434472-38446365 GCA_031762435.1 Hypsolebias longignatus | reverse complement strand
CACGATAACAAATTTTGCTGGGCGATTAATTGTCTCAGAAATTATTGCGATAAACGATAATATTGTTTGAAATTTGACTATAATTAGTAATTATTGTCAAGTTTAAGAAGAAATGTTGGTTAATTTGTTTTGCATGTACAGTAGTATGTTTTTTTGACCACCGGATGACAGTATAAGACTGAACAGAAGGATGGACAGTAAGGGAGCGAGCAGAAAAATGGGAGGGAGGCCCCTTGACATGACATGGGTTGTTTCTCTTTGGTTCGCAAAATGGCAGACGCTCATGTGTTTTGAGCTCTAGCATTTTTCACACAAAACTTTTAATAAAAAAATCAGTAAACAAGTTTTCAGCTTCTTTTTGCAGAGAAAAACAACTTTTACACAAAGGAACGAGTTTCAACTGTGTATTTTGGAGCTTCAACAAGACAGAGGTTTTGTTTCCCCCCGAGGTCGGCCTGTTAGCTTAGATTGTAGCTTAGCTTCTCAGCTTAGCTGCTTTTAACGATCCAAAAATGTAATTTTGGACGGTTAAAACAGATTTTAAAGAGAAAGGAGAAAGGGAGGGGTCAGAGAAGAGCACCGGAGTTTAGCCTTTTGTCATCCAGTGTCTGCAGTAGAGACATGAAGAAATGATGAAGCCCATAAATGAAAAAGAGGTTGATCATTTTCATTTATCATGAGATTAATTGATTTATTGTGTATCGCAACAGGACTAATATTGCGTTTAGTTTTATTTGGAGGCGCCGCATTTCTGCCGGCTGGTGACATCACACCATCTGTGTTTGCTTCAAACGACCCCGTCTGCAGAAGAGCTGAAGCGTGCAGCCGAAGCGTGCAGCCGAAGCGTGCAGCCGAAGCGTGCAGCCGAAGCGTGCAGCCGAAGCGTGCAGCCGAATCGTGCAGCCGAAGCGTGCAGCCAGCATATGAGTGAGACCCATCTTTGTTTATGGGCACGAAGCGAGGGGGAGGGGGGCACAAGTCCAAGGCCCTCCCGTCACCAAGAGCAGCGAGGGAGGGAGTAGATGAACTAACCAAAGAGATGAACCGCAGGAAGTACCGTAGCGAGCTTCTTTATCTAATTATTGAGGAGTTACTGTTGATTGATGGCTCTTATCAGTTTGTTATTCTTGTTTTAACAAGAATGGATGATTGAGCATGAACTTGGATGTTTTAACAAGAAGTTTAATGCACGAATAAAGAATAACGAAAGGAGAAAATTAATACAAACACGATTCCTTGAATAAATGCATATCACCCTCCACCTTTCACGTCAAATACAAAAAAAATTATGTTTTTTTGCACCGACTGTTGATCAAGCATCTTTCAGTCACTTTAGTTTATTTGATAAACACTTGATTCATAGTTTTCAACGCCTAACTAAACGTGCACAACGTGTCAACAACTTTTTTTAATCCCACGCTGTCGACAACCGTTAGCATAGATGCTAACCTAACACTGACAACGCTTTTGAAAAGCTAACGTGATAAGCATTGTGTTTATCGGAGGACATTTATACACAAAACAAACATTTCAAAGTTTTTATTAACCCCTCGTGTTCTGATGAAAATATCTATTGTTTGCAGACTGACTTCGTTCAGCTCATGTTTCTACTGCAGGAAGCTACGGTAGCTCTACTGGGACAAACCGCAATGTGCGTCAACGACCAACACATTAACAGAAAAACAAATTTCTGACTCGTGAAAACTCATCCAGAGTGGTCCATAAAATAGATTTAACCTCCAGAGTGGTCCATAAAATAGATTTAACCTCCAGAGTGGTCCATAAAATAGATTTAACCTCCAGCCACTAAAAAACAAGCCGATGTGACTCCACTTCAACATTTAAACTCCGTGTTTTACGTCCGTATGAACCTTTTTAACAAACAAAACAACAAACGCTTTCCTCAGTCTTGAACTCACCGCTCTGCGGAGGAGGATTCTGTCGTGAAGTTCATCTCCCATCATCCTCAGCAGGCTGGCCCATCTCCTGACGTTCTGCTGATGTTCCAGCTCCAGCGCAGCAGAGGAAAAGTGCTCGTTCTGGGGCAGCAGGTCGGGCAGAGGGTCCTGCCTCCTGGAGACTTGCAGACAACACATGAAGACATGACATGAAACAGTGACGATGACCACGTGGCGCTCTTCAACAAAAACATGAAACTGACATTTTTAGGAGCTGCAGCTCCTGCAGTCGACCTCAAAGAGCCTCTTTGCCATTGGACCCTGAAAGAACGTCAGTTGTTTCATCTCTAACTCCATTTTGTTTCTGGAGCCTACGGTAATTTATTGTCCCCTTCTTTTAATCTTTAAATCTGCGACATCAGTCTGCGATTTTATTTTACAGACTGTTTTCTAATAATTACCCAACACCTGTCTGGCTGCTGGCCAGAAACAAACAGGCTCGAACCTGTTAATGAAAATGTTTGAGTTTATAAAAAGGACAGGATTTTAGATGTGACGTCTGTTTGGACACATTAACATTACTGTATTGCCTGCCACCAAAATAATGATTAAAAAAAAAGGTATTTAACTCCACGTCTAAAAGTGTTCGGACATCGGGCTCAAACATGATTTTTCTTTTTTGATTATATAAGGTCAACGTTATGTCGTTATCAAAGTTGGTGATGAGGCTGAAAATCTGCTTAACGAGCTGTGAATAGCAATGAAGGCGCTAAGCTAATGCTTCAAAATGGCGGCTCTCTTTTCCACCTCCACTCGTGTTTCTGCGAGCGTGACGTCCTGTAAAACAGATGATGACAAGAACTAATTTGTTCTATTAAAATTCAGGAGTTGTGCTGAAAAGTGTTAAATTGCTAAAGATGCTACTAGTTTAAGGAATGTATTTACTGGAGCTCGTGTATTAGCGAGTGCTTAAACATGAGTAATGTATTGGAGATAATACAAGATGTCCGCCGCAGCTAGTTGACCGTAGCGAACGCACAAATGGCTACAAAGAAGTGAGTTGTACAAATACTGGGCTTCAACTTGTTGTGGTAGTAGCTGAGAGTCATTACCCTCACACTTACTTACATCTCGTCATTAACAAAAAATCTGATGTATTCTGTTTTCAGTGTTGTGTGAAACTGTGCAAAATGTTTTGAAGAAAAAAAAAAGGCAGCTATTGCACATCAGCATGAGAAGATTTTATTTGCGGTGTTTAACGTCGGTTAATTTGAGACGTTGTTCTATAAACAGAAACTCTGACTGGAAACTTTGTTTATTTTAAATTAATCCAAATTAAACAATTCTTCAGTGTCAGCTCCTCGTCTTTGGGTTCCCAGCTTCATTTTTATTTATTTATTTATTTATTTTCTACTTGGGAAGACCCATTTTCATCGCCGAGCGGCTGGCGCCACTCTGGTTGCCATGGAAATGGACACCCCACCCCTCATAACCGCAGCGCACCCCCCTGCTCCTCTCTGGGAGGACCGAGCGATTTAAAGATGCAGGTGACCAGAGGAAAATAAAATAAAATAAACGGGAAGGCCTGTTGCCACGGCAACTTTGACTCCTGGACACACCTGATTGGAGGAGACGAGCAGTGGGAGGGTGAAGTGGTGAAAAGGAGGCGGGGCTTGGGGTGAACCTGACTGACAGACGAGGCGACAGGTAAGAGGACTGCTGGGGGGGCGGCATTACAAAGAAACAAGCCGAGGGACATCTTGTCCTCTGAATTCTGACACGTCAGCGTCATTTGTCTTCTGTCTCAGCTGCGTTTACGTCTTCAGTGAAAAACAAGACGTGCTGAACTCCAACATCAGCCTCATTCTGTGAACACTCATGGTCAATTAGATTGATAACAAACTCAAATAAACAATAAAATACAGTAGTTTAAAATCATTACAGCTCTAAACTGGCAGACAGAAACGCAGACTACAATTAAAAGCCTGTCCTTGAAGGAATGCCTGTCACCCGCCGTCTGTCCGTTTTAAACTGGCATCAACTCCAGAAGAGAGCTGAAGAAGTTAAAAATCATTTTAGTTAAACCCTGAAAAACAGTTAGTCCTCAGAGCATGCGTTGTGGATGACTTTCAGCCACTACCACACCAAAGTTTAGCTCATTGTCTGCGAAATGGACTGAATTAAAGACGTTTGTCGGTGGCAGCCATGTTGATTTGTGCTGACTCAGCACCGTTTCATTAATAACGGTTACAATAATCTGTCTATCCATGCCGAGAAGTAATTAATTAATTAATTAATTAAATTATCAGCTGTTCTGCAAACCGAATTAGACGCTCGCGTAGCAGCAAACTCACCGTTTAAATACAACGCTTTGGTTTTAGTTTACTTAGCAACAGCCTCATGTTTAGTTTTTAAATATTTTAAATATTGTGCAGTTTGTATAAATCTGTTTTACCTCATCTGCATCCGTCAACGTGAACAGATTAAACTGTTGGACTGACATACTAATGATTCGTTTAAGCATCTTACCTGGCTGGGGATTTAAGACTCAGGTGTGAAACTATTGGGGGTTATAAATTCACTCGTTCATTTAACTGCCTGAGTGAAAATCCTGAAGCAGAGTTAGAGAAAACCAGAGTTAATGCCTGAACGGCCGAGGAGGAAGTGCTGCAGGTTGTCAGGGACATGTCTGAACATGCCTGGAGGAGGAGGAGGAGGAGGAAGAGGAAGCTGCGGGTGTCCGTTTACGCCCCGACACTCCTGAAACAACCAAACAGGACTCTCTAGCTTCTTTAAATTTTAAATCACCTGTTGCTTTGAAGGTCGTGTCATTTATCTGCCCGTTAGCAAAATATCTCATTAATGATGGGCAGGTTTTAATGAAACTTTCAAAATCTAATAATTAGATGAACGTCTGTGCCTAATTAACTCCATACCAGATACATAATACATACAGACTTAACTCTTGACGTTAAACACACTGAAGTGTAATTTGGCGTGGTAGTAGCTGAGAGTCAGCCCCAACACAAACTCCGAGCGCGAGATCTCTATGTAAATTTTGCACAACTGGCGACGGGTGACGTGCATTCCTTTCAAGTGACAATTAATCCACAAATTAAATTATCTGTGACGCATCTGAGAGGACACAAACCCAGAAGAAGAAAATTTTTTATCTCGAGAACAAAATACGGTAATCCCTAATCAGGAGGTTCCCTAAGACCCCGCCCTCTTCCTGCCAGATGAACTTATGGCGGCGCGGCGACCGGAGCCGGTTAGGGGCGTTCATTTAGGGGTCACGTGTTTGTTTATCCCTCCATGATGGCTGTAAAGCTTCATCTGCCCACCCACCCCCGTCAGTGCCGCCTGCCCTGGAAATTAAACCTCACACAACCTTCAGCTCTGCAGCAGCTGACAGGTACCGGTAGTCAGTATCTGACCTGCAACAGACAGGATTCACGAAGACTCAGAGCTCAGAGAGCGGTCATCGTGCCATCTTCATCTCTCAGCTGATGTTTTACTCATTTAAGCTACTTTCTAGTTTGGTTTATTTCAGCTTTTCGCTTTAGATTGACTCATTTCAGCATTTAACTCGACATTTTACAAACACAGAGCTCAATGTGCCTAATAAAGCAAAAATAAATACTGTACAGAATTTATAACAAAAAGATCATGAAATAAATATTTTAGATTGACCGATTTTATCGTTTAAAAACTCTTTAGCTCATTTATGGTTCAGCTACATTTTAGCATTTTGCTAAATTTATCTTTTAGCTGATGTTTTGATAACTGTAGATTTTAGCTACTTTCCTGCTGATACAATCTTTTAGCTCCTGCTCAGTGAAAACGTATTTCTTTATCAGCAGCTGTTCACAACGAATGGTTCCTGTTCTTCCATCACACCTGGGTTCTTTGGTTCTTCTCGGCAGGTTCCTACCTGAACGTTCTCTTGGTGCGTCTGTTCCTCGACTGCTCTCGTCCCTCTGCTCACAAACAGGTGAGCACGGGGGAGACGACGGAGGAGACATCTGCTGGGTCTCCTCCGGACCCTCTGGGTGAGGAACAGGCAGAAGAGGTTCCAGGCAGGCGTGGAGACGTAGGGCGCCGAGCCCACTCCTGGTGGTTCTGGCAGCTGTGACGAGCGTGGGGGGCCAGGTGCCGAGACAAGGTACCTCCATGCGGCAGCAGGTGCTGTGACATGGAAGAGGGCCGTTTCTTCCAACTCCGTTTTCTCCGACAGTAGAGCTGAGCGATAGGGACCAAAATTAATATCAATATTTTCACGATGAATGGTGATATACAATATATATCGCAATTTTTTCTCTCTCTATAAATAACAAAAATATATTTCTGAGTCAAAGTTTAGTCCCAGTTGTCACGCAGGCACTTTTATTAACAAACAGCTGTAACTGTACAAAAGAAATGTCTCAAAAATAAAATAAAGTTGTTTTTTTTCTGCATAAAACCAAAAACACAGCTGTGCACTTAAAATGTAAACAGAAAACACGTGGAGCAAAAATAACGAAAGGCTGACTTGCTCTTTAAAACGTCTGATTCTAATTAATTCAACCTTTATGAACATTTATTTAAAAAGCTGTTAGAAAGCCAACATTGTTGTTTACTGAGCTCAGTGCTGTTTGGTTATGGCTTGTTTCTTTCTGAATTTCATGGTTCCTAGGCTCTTGAATGCACCGTGGCTGTTCCGACGCTACTGAACGCACCGCTGTGTAAAGTGCCGTGCGTTGGGAGATTTTTCTCTCCTGGCACAGATGGAGCCTTGCTGTTTGCGTTAATACCAGAATAAACAATAAGAAAGAAGGTACAGTAATTGTGTGTAAATACCAGAAGAAACACAGCAAAATAAATCACCCTAAGCTGGATACATGTCTGTGTTTTTTAATGAAAAGAACTTCATACCTTGCTGCTAAGTTAATTTCCTGGAGACCACCAAACCTCTCCTTTGTAGCACCAGTCATTTTCACACCTATAAGGAATTGACATCCATTTCACCAGGGTGTCTCTACTGTGAGTCAACAAAGACCTATTGTAACCACTGATATCTTCATATGCATCTAGCTTAGAGATGCAGCACCACCAGTTTTACACCGCAGGAGGTGGGGGGAGTGGGTGAGGGGCTGGGTTTGTCTTCAGTATATTTTGTACTAGAGATGTGCCGATCCTATACCAATATTGGTATCGGTACCGATATCGGAAAACGTCTGGATCAGGGTATTGGTGACAATGTGACCGATCCATGACTGGGCAGATCTATTCACTCTAATTCTACGCTTTGTGCTGTGAGTGATGTCACGCGCTAGCGTACTGACTGAACAAATTAAAAGTTGTGTTGTTTTTACATGTTTGACCCAGCTTGGTGTTTAAGTGTGCTGTTCTGGTGGTGCAGTGTTTCCATTAAATTTGTAATTCAGTACATTCGTCTGCGTTTAAAAAAAAAATAAATAAACACGTTTTAAGTTAATTAAGCACTGGGTTTGTAAGCTCAATCATCCAGGTAGTCAACAACAAAAATGGCAAAATCCTGTCATCTGGACCTGTCCAGATTACGATTGAGCCATTTTGGTCAATTCAGCACCGTTTTTCTGTATCAGATTGATATCGGATCGGCATCTATCGATACTAAATCGCAGGTTTCTGTGTATCGGAAGCGAAAAAAGTGCATCCCTATTTTGTACAGTTGAGATAACTTGATGAACCATGCAAATCGTATTTTGGACAGTTTTAATCATTTGAAACGGTTAAAACTTTATAGCACGGTTTTATTTATGCAAAATTATGATTGATTTTTTGTATTTTTTGATTTGCATCGTTTTTATTTGTTGCTGAAATAAGGAAGTTAAAAAAAAAAATCCAGCTGTTTCCCTGCTCGACCGCCAGGGGGCAGCAGAGGCGCCGCCCTCAACGCGAGACTTATGTTTGTAAACAAATCCGCGCGCACGCAAACGCACGAGAGGCGCGTGACCGGCAGTCACTTTTTATTTATTTATTTTAATCAACCTTTATTTATACAGTTAATCCCATTGAGCCTCGGGGACTTATTTACAAGAGAGACCTGAAATATGTTTAAACATTAATTCAGTTTAGTTTATTATACAGTCACAACAGAAGGGCACTGAACAGAAACATTCATATATAAAATAATAATTTAACACTATTTATCTTATCATTATTTACGTTATCAAAACCCTGATGTATACTGTTTAGTTTGTATTTTAAAAAATAGTTTAAATTAAAAAGAACGACGAATCAGTCAAAGTTTAATTCTGACATTCCGTCGGGACAAAAATAAAAAACTAACATTTACCACGTGGTTTGTTTATTAAAGTTAATGTTTAAATGAAGATAGAACGAATGTTTTGAAACCCGGAGGCTGCATGTCTGGACTTGTCCAACACACAAAGAGACAGACCAACAAAAAGTCGACGCCACTTTCTCAGATAAAAACAGATCTTTGTGAAATCAGAGTAAACGTGCGCGAGTCCAGACGGAGCCGAAAGGTTCGTTTAATCCGTGTTTCGGCGCGCGCAGCTGCAGTGATGTAACTTGGAGCCACCACATGAACCTGCTCAGGACAAATAAATCTTCTTACCTGGAGGATCTGGATCAGCGATGATGCTCAGGACTGAGCTGAAACGGAGAAACGTTCACATCAGATTAAAAGTCCCCAAAAAACCGAACGTCACGCGCTGCGGGGCTTAAATCCATTCGGCGGGAAGAACGAACTCATTCCATTTCCGGGTTTTCACAGAAGAATTGTCTCTAAAAATAGTTTCTGTCTTGGATTAACCCTTTTTTTTTTTTTTTTTTTTTTTTTTTAATGTACCAGCCATGAAACCTCTGTCGAAGCTGTGTTCGAGCGGGCGACACGCAGCGGTTTTTATCTCCAGCATCACCGGAAGAAGCTAAGATCAACATCCGGCCGGCTTGTCGCCTTCAAAATAAATTACACAACTAAAAGCATTTATTTATTTTTTTTATTCAACCTTTGTTTCTACAGATTTGCATGCCTTCAGGACTTCCTGTCCTCCTCCACAACAAGTGATGACACAGGACGTGGCTGCATCTCCTGTCTCTCCATTGAACTCAGATCTTTGCCTCCTTCAACCTGAGATAAAAACTGATTCTTATCTTATTTGGCCTCAAAATGTCACAGCTGGTGTTCTTCCTGTCCTGTGACACCCCCACCTGCATCTTCTTTATTTTCCACACTGAACTCACACCTCACATCTTCAGCAGCTTTAAATCCCTGTGTGAGGTGAAGTTGTTAATAATCACACAGTCGATGCAAAAAGACAGTTTAAAAAAGAAGCCAATGTTCTGAGTTGTGTTAGCAAAATTTAAAGTTTGGGAATCAAAGTTTTTAGGTGACATTTAGCCCATGAACGCCACTCGAAAAGGTTCCAGCCATCCCACCTTCACAGCCTTGCTGTGTTTTAAGTTTAAAATGTGTGAAAATGTGAACTTTTAATGCATTTATAAAAAGATTAGAATCTACTTAACGACAAACTAAAACTTTTAATTTTATGTTCTTTCAGCAGGTCCATAAACGTTTTACTGACGCCCAGCTGACGCTGAAAAGTCTTATTTACTGCGTTAAATTAGGATTAAAATTAATTCTAAAACTGTTTAAAGGTGACAGGAACATTTCAGATATTTTATTAGATAAAAACAGAAAACACATTAAGTTCTTTGTGAACAATAACAAAATAAAAATACATTATACTCTACATTTTATGTACTGTATATTGAATAAATGAAACAGTTTATTCTTTGGGAAGAATATGAAGTAATATTTAGAAACATTTTTTAAAGTTTGTGCACATTTCATGGCACATCTAACATTTATTTGTTAGATTATTATTTTTCCATAAATCCTGCAAGGCGCCATGATATTAAAGTGTTACTTTACTGTTAATTTATTATTTGGAAGTTTTTAATTTAAAAAATAAACATGAAAAGAGGCACCAATTACATCAGTATCTGACTTTTTTTTGGTTAGAAATTTAACACAGTGTTTTTATGGAAGCTGCATTTAATACAAAGTTTTTAAATTTATTTAATGCAAAGTATTTAAATTTAGAAAACTTGCGCAGATTACAAGAAATGATTAGAAGAGGGAGTTAAGCTGCAAAGTTCTCCCTTTACTGGTCAGTTTATGTTATACCCTCACCTGTGGTCCTGATCTCTGGATAGAGACAGAAAGAACCAGATTCTGGATCCAGGAGGTCTAAATGAATTTTCTCTGCAGGGTAGCTGGACTCTCCTTTAGAGAGAGGGTGAGAAGTTCAGCTCTCCAGGAGAGACTCGGTGTAGAACCGCTGCTCCTCCACATCAAGAGGAGACAGATGAGGTGGTTCAGACATCTGGTCTGGATGGACCCTTGATACCTCCATAGGGAGGTGTTCTGGACATGTCTGACTGGGCAGAGAACCTGGGGGAGACCCAGGACATTTTGGAGATACAAGTCTCTCAGCTGGTCTGAAACACCTTGGAGTCCTCCCAGAAAAGCTGGAAGAGGAGGTCGGATCTCCCTCAAACTGCTACCCAAGACCTGAGTCCAGAACCAGATGATGTATGGATGGATGAATGATTGATTGATGAATGATGGATGGATGGATGATTGGACAGTGGTTTGATTGATGGATGGATGGATGGATGGATGATTGGACAATTGTTTGATTGATGGATGATGGATGGATGAATGATTGATGGATGGATGATGGATGGATGAATGATTGATGGATGGATGATGGATGGATGATTGGGCAATTGTTTGATTGATGGATGGATGATTGATGGATGAATGATGAATGATTGATGGATGATTGATGGATGATGAATGATTGATGGATGATGATGGATGGATGGAAGGATGGATGAAACCAGATTACTTTAAATCAAACATGAGAAGTTATAATCCAGGATGAGTGTCGTGTGAACGTTGTTATTTCTTCATGAAGAATTGTTCAATAAAAAGTTCTTTCATAGAATCTGATGTCAAGCTGCTACATTAAAGTTACTAAAACACTTTTGATTTTATATGTAGATGTTCCATACTGGAGCTCTTGGCTGCAGTTCTCTTCAGATCAAATGCAGCCTCATGGTTTCTGCTCCTGAGAACTCTGCAGAACATTAGCATCACAAGGAACCTCAGAACCCCCACCATCTGGACCTTTGACCTTCGGTTCTTTGTTTTCCTGATACAAACTCACGTGGGGCATGAGACGAGTCAACCCTGCTGAGCTGCTGGTTGGCAGCTCAACCCCCTCCCTGCTCCATCCTTTGGGTTGGTGGGGGTGAACGGGGTGGGTCTGATCTGGTACATGCCTGGGCGAAGATCCTCTGCCAGTTTTTACTCCTGCAGAAAACACCCACGTGATAAATTCATAAATATTCAACTGAATCAAGTGAACATTTGGTTGAATGTGGAATTCTTTGTGAAGTCTTTATTTCTGTTATTTTACTAAAGATTTGTCAGTTTTTTATTTTTATTTTTGGTGCACAGATTTAATTTGAAAATGAGCCACTTATAATTTAAACAACCGTTTAAGATAACTTCACCTTTATTTTTTAAAGAACACGTTTCTGCTTGAGAGGTCACAGATCCAGCTTTTTTCAGCACATAAACCAAAATGTTTTACAGACTTCACAAAAAGATTTAAAACAAAACACTCAAGAAATTACATCAAACAGTGGAGATGATGCAGTGCATCATTTGTAGGGTAACATTTTTTAAAAAGTTCATTTTTTTCCAAAAATTTTAACGCTAGACCTTTTGTTTTATTAATGAACAAGTCTGGGAGCCAGCAGCACAAAGCTGCAGCTGTGGGTCATGTTTTCTAAAGGCATGACATATAAAATTGGAATTGGGTATGGGAATTGGAATGTGGAATGTTCTAGAGAGTGAAATCAAAAAAGGTTCAATACAGAATCAACTGGACTTTATTTGTTGTATGAAAACGTTTCGATCCTCATCCGAG
>JARVGV010001299.1:38290704-38305526 GCA_031762435.1 Hypsolebias longignatus | reverse complement strand
TTCATTCAACCTTTATTTAGGCAGGTTAATCTCATTGAGCCTCGATGACTCATTTACAAGAGAGACCTGGCTACAAAAAAAAAAAGAATGATGAAAACAGCAACAATAGATTTTCCTTGGTTTACATTGCCCAGTGGTTTATGAGATATATTGCTAACAGACGAATGTTGAAGGATTGTTGTTGTGCAGACACATAACAAAATTGTTATTTTTTACAGCTTTATATGAAATATGCACACATTTGAAATGGATGATCTGTGACATAAAGTGGGTTAAATTTGTTTTTGAAGGACTGTTTGGACCTGGTTTTATTTTTAGCCTTTTCATTATTTACCCCCAAATAAACCGCCTGAGGTGGATTTCTCTGAACGATGAGTTCTGTTTTACCTCTCGGGGTCAAAACAGATGAAGCAACGTTCACGGTGATGGATGAACTCAGGACTCTCAGAAATGGCCTCACATTCCTGCTCGCTGTCCTTTCTTCTCATGCTCCACCAGCAGCTGACGTCACCTCCAGGAAATACACCCAGTTGCTCAACTTTAAAGCAGGAAAGTGACCAGAAATGACTAAACGTTCCTTTGAGTTCCGCTTCATCGCCTGAAGGTGTGCCGTCGATGTGAGTTCACGTTTAGTCACAATCTGAACCCAGAAACTTTTTCAAACCGGTTGTTTCTGACTCTTCATCACCACCATCATCATCATCCCTGCTGAATATCTACCAGTCTGATACTCTTAATATAGTTTACTGTATCTACCCCCTGACCTGTTGAGCACAATGCTTTGATTTCCATCTTTATTGTTTAAATAAAATGTTCAGTTATATTGATCACCAGCCACCATGAAATCAAAACTACCATTAATTCAGTTTTTAGCTTCAGTTACAGATGGGTCCCAGGCAATCGCCCACTTCTGAAAGTAGAAGAGGGACAGTCATGTTTGTGCTGGTGTCTGTTAGCAAAATATCCCGTAAACCAGTGGACTAATTTTAATAAATCAATGCAGGAAGTAATCACTGGATGTACGTCTACAACGATTAAGTTTTGGAGTCTGTGTGATTCATGGCCACCACGATCGGCTGATCTTGAAAAACACAAAAGTGGCTACAACTCTATCAGTTTCCCAGAGATTAAGCTAAACTTTGGTGTGGTGGTAGCTGAGAGTCAACAGAGTCTGTCAGTAAAACTCCAACCATGGCTTGAAGGAATATTCAGTGGCTGTAGGTCTACAAGTGACTAACTGTTGGAGCCAGCCCAAATCAAGATGGCTGCCGCAGCCAGTGATGTCATAAATCACACACTGGTTTTGTGCCAAGGGCTGGGCTGGTAGTAGCTGACAGTCATGTACAACACATCACATTGGCTGTTTGTTGTGTACATGTTCACCCACCCCGTCTGTTGTCATGGTTACGCAGGCCTCTTGTTGAATAAGACTGATGTATCAGTCTGTTAGCAAAACGTTTTCTGAAGCCCCAGATGAATCTGGAGAAACAGAAAGTCATCACTAAGTAGGTCTAGAAGATCAATTTGATTGATCCCTGGATTACCTTTTAGAGTCAACCTCATGCAAAATGGCCACCACAGCTAGTCAGTCTTAGCCAATACAACAATGGCTGTAACTCGCTCACAGATTTTGAGCTAAAATCTGGTCTGGTAGTAGCTGAGAGTCATTTACAAATTGTTCTGAGCTTTAACAAATCAAAAATAGTGGCGGGTGACATGCATGCTCTTTATGTTGCTGACATGAAACACGGTGTGTTAGTGCTGGGGATGAAGCAGGGAGGCAGCTCCTGTTCAGCTCAAGTACTTTAGGCTAAAATTAGACATTTAAATTTAATATTACAGCTCAAATAAATAATTAGTGTTTGTTTGCTTCTTGTAGTGTGGACAGAAACTGATAAATCAGGATCGTGGTGGAAGAAAAGCTTCAAAACGGTAAGAATTAAAAATCCTACTTTAATAAAATAAAACATATTTAGGTTATTTTCCCAGTTACCTGCAGGAATAAGAACTTCTAACAACTGAACATTCTTGGTTTGCAAAACATTAAGAAAATAGTTCATGTTTCCAAGAAATGTCAGAGATAAAATGTTTAAAATGATAAAATAAGCAGCTGGTGTGAAGAAATGCACATCGCCCACTGCTTAGGCTGAGCTCATCGTATGGTAGCATGAAGTGAAAATCCTGTGGTGCCACATACGTGACTTTTTACACCACTTTTTGTTTGTTTATTCATTTCATTTAAAAGAATACAATTAAAAAAAAAAAAGAAAAATAAACATAAAATGCTATAAAATGAAAGGCAGCAGAAGAATAAATCTTATTTCTGCCCCTTCTTAACAAAATTTATTCAAACAATCACTTCAAGCAATACCCGCAGATATACTTTGACTCAAATGTCAACAAGTTAAATCTAAGTCACGCGTAAACATGTAAGCAACACAAACTTTACCTGTTGTTTACATGTTGTGTGTTTGTGGCACCACAGGATTTCCATAGTGTCTGTTTACATTAGAGAGTATGTTTGGAATGACTCTTAGCAACTACCACACCAGAGTTTAGCTGAGCATCTATAAAATTACCAGTTATAATCGATACATTACAGTAGTCCCTCGCCGTTTTGTAGTATGTTTATCGCGGACACGCTCTATCTATGCAGCATCCTCTCTCTGCTCTTCATCATCTTCAGGATGACTCCTGTCGATGCGTTCCGCTTCAAACATCTGAACATCAGGCATCATCCAAAACTAGCCTTCAACATGGACAGAGCTCGCACCTGAGTAACCCATCATTTACCCAGAATGCACTGCAGCGTTAAACATGGTCATGTCATTGTTTTAAAACTTAATAAAAACTAAACAGCCCCATTGTATTTTTACCTTTCCTTTTTTTTATAGCGTTGATCGTCTTAAGATCTTTAGAGAGATAATTTAATCTTGAATATAGATTAGTCCATTTTAAACTCAAAAGAGCAACATAATTAAAGAAAAATTTACAACACAAAAAATGTTCGGTTTACAGCTTTATTAAGTTCAAGAGTACATACAGGATAAACCAGAAGTATTTCACTCCTCGTCTGTGAAGTAACAGTCGAAACGAGGCTTTGATTTTCTACTGCGTGGTGAGAAGGCACAGAGCTCAGAGCGCACGGCAAGTTAACAACCCGGCAGTTTTATTCTGAATTTGGTTTATTAAAAAATACAAAGAACGCTTCACATCACGTCATTACAACACGTGTATTCATCACGTAAATTACACGTTAAAAGATACTAATTTAATCACGTGAGCATAAACATGCAGACTACTCTGATTTGAACCAGTATTGGCTTCACTACATCACATGAATTATATTCATTTAAAAAGGGAATTAACATGGTGACAGATTAGTTCTGACTGATCGGCTTATAGGGAGTGTTAGATAAGCCCCGCCCACCTTGAAGATCAAAGCGAGCTGAGAACCAGGATTTCTGAGCAAAACACTTTAAACACGTCAATAACAATAAAAAAAGTGTATAAAAATTCCTTAGATGCCACTGATATCGCAGGTTTTTGGTGTTGTTAAGAAAATAAACTTGATTTGTTTTTAAACGGGTATAAATGCGACATTTAGCTGCACCAGAACATTTCCAGATCCGTCTCACTTCAGGTGATGAATCTTTGTGGTGGAAACAAAACGATTAGCACCACCTGCTGTTTTTCTGTAAAAACAGGCAGATTTCTCACATCAAATGGCTGAAAACAGGCGAGTGACGGGTCCGCGGCGCGTCGCAGAGACACTCGTGAGGAAAATAAAAACGTTGGAGGCCGACCCGCTCAGCCACAGGTCCGACCCCACGGCACGAGTCAGGTCAACATCTTGTGCGCGCAGGTTTGTGGCTTGTTTTCTGATAAGTGTGCGTTGAAGTCGTTAAGAGGCGGAGCCGACCTCGTGCTGCTTCAGGTCAAAGGTGAGAGGGGCGGTGAGAGGTCAGCGGTGCGAGGGGCGAACGCGTTCCTCATCAGAGCTGCAGGAGACAAAAGAATCGTTAAAAACTTTTAAAGAATGCCGATCACCTGAAAATGCTTGTGACTGTTTATGAACCCCGTTTGTAAAATATTTCACCGCCCGCAGCGTTTCGTGTTCACGATTTAATCTAATCTCTAATCTGGAGATGAGCTGCGGGTCTTAATCTGCAGACTAACGTTGGTTGTTAGACCTGAGGAGGGGTTCACCTGCGGTGTCGCACAGTTCCTGAACGCCTCCCAGAACAGGGTCTCTGTCTGTGAGCAGCTGGCTGCGCCGCTCTGAGTCCGGGTCCAGAACCAGGTCCGACTGGTCCACTCCCTCCAGAGAGTCCTGGAAACGGTTTCACAGGTCAGCGAAGAAAACAGCCTGAACAGGTTCCAGCTCCACGGCTCGTTTTCTTTCTGCTCGTTCAAACGGTTCTGAGCACGACCTGGTTCTGTAAACTCACCAGCAGACTGTGGCTGAGGAGGAGTTCTTCTTCGATGGAGGACGGGTCTGATTTCTGTCTCTTGTCCTGAACCGTCAGCTGAGGGAACACGTCGTCGCCTCGAGTCCTGAACGAGAAATAGAAAAACCGGACGGACGTTTTTGATCAAACCTACAAACAAACATGGCGACAACTCGTCTGTTAGACCTTCTCATAAAAACGATTGTTGTTGCCGAGACGTAAACAATAAACAAGTCTTCAGCCAGATGTTCGGACTCACCTTTTTCTGCTCACATCAGAGCTTTTAAACGAGAAGGACAGAGGTTTGTCGGCGTCCTCGGGCAGAGCGCCGAGGAAGGGCAGCTGGAAGTCGTCGTCCATGGAGATGTAAGGAGCCAACATCTCCAGATCCATGTCCTCGGAGTCCTGAGCCCAGACATAAAGACCTCACTGGTCTGTGCGACAAGTCGAGCAATTTGGACTCTGAAAGGTGGATTTACTGCTTCCTACCTGCAGCGTTTCCAGTTTCTTCTGAGCATCTTCTGGACAGAGAGTGAAGAACTTCTCCACCTCGCTGGTGTCCATCACCTCCACGTTACAGGAGCTCTGAAACCGAACGAGGAGGTTCAACCTGAAACCTTCAGCTTTAAAAAGGCTCCTGGTGTTGGGGTTTACCTGCACTGGAACTGGAGAAGTGCATGGTGAGGAGGAGGGGTCCATGGAGTCGAAGATGGGTGCGAGGAGCTTCCTCAGCTCTGGGGTGCACAGGTCTTTAGGGTCCTCCGGTACCAAAGAAGGACTGGGAGGACTGGCAAACGACAGCTCGACTGGACCTGATGAAGACACCAAATTAGTTTTCTTTGATAAACAAGCTGCAGAATATTTAGTTTCCATCGGCCATTTTCAGAAACTAGAAGTAACGGAAGTCTTCCTCACTGGCTGCCAGCAGCACCGCGGCGTCTTCGGCTTCAGGAGCCAACTGGAGAAGCTCCTCCGGATTCTCCTTCAGCTTCAGGAAGAGCTCAGCGGGGCTGCTGGGATCCGCATCTTCAGATTCAGAGGAACCAGCGACGTGCTCGGTGTCGGACTCGCAGGTAGAGATCCCACTGTCCTCAGGCGCGTGGTCCGGCGAGCGGGGTTCGGTCTTCGTCACGCAGCCGCAGCGGGTCTGCTCTGCAGAGAAAACCACGTCCGGCTGCTCCACAGCGCTGAAGACAAAACACAACCAGATGTCAGTCCGTTGTCTCCTGCTGCTACAGCCCTGAAGGAGCTGCTCTGCTCCGTGGAGCACCTGAGGATGAAGTTGAGGCAGACGATGGCTTCAGGCTGCGACGTCTTGTTGTTGTAGAGGACGGTCGCCTGCGTCTCCGCCCAGACGTAGCCGCCGCAGTTCGCCAGGAAGCGATAGTGGCTGGTGTTCACCTGACCTTTGGAGAGCACTGCAGACAGAATCCATGTTGAAAATTTTACTGACAGCAAAGACAGAAGACGACGATCGCACACTGGACCTCTGCCTCTCAGACACAGGTCCGAGCGCAAACGAGTGAGGTCCAGTGAAACTGGTCTGAACGAGCGTGAACACTCACACGTTTGCAGACTCCTCCTGATGCGCTCAGAGTCCAGGGCGTGGTAAAACTCACAGGCCGAGCGTCCAATCAGGTCCTCGGGTTTGTATCCGACCAGCTCCGTGACCCTGGAAGGTGTTTATAGTCAGGGACGACACACTTTAAAAAACTAAACATAAAATTAATGTTATAAATCTGATAAAGAAAAAAATATGGAGGAGGAAAACGGTATTTAATGTTTTTTCTCCAGGTGTTAGTTCTCAGTGTTTCACCTGAGATTTAAAAAGTAGTTCCTGGTTTTAGTTTTTAAGGCAGACTGATCCAGATCTGAGGAGACCTGAGTTTTTTTATTGGGTTCTGGGTTTGGTTCCTTACCTTCCCTCGCAGTGTGTGAAGACCAGGTCCATGCTGTGGCGGGTCAGGAACGTGCACGTGTCCAGAGGAAACTCCACGCTGGAAGGGTGAGGGATGGGCTCGCACAGCAGCGTCATCACTCGGGCCGCCGGGGGCGCCGCTGAGCCTCCAATGGGACGGATGTGACCCGTGCAGTGGAGCACCTGGAGGACAAAACCCAAAACCTCCTGAGTCCTGATCCGAGGAGCTCCTTCTAACAAGTCCAGCAGCAGCAGCTTTGTGTGCTTGGACATCCAGCTGTTACAAACTAATAAAACTAAACTCAAACTCTAACGTTTTGTTACTCAGTGGAACAAATCTGTAGGAAATTAAGTTAAAGTTTACAAGTATTTAAATGTATATAATTTTTATTCATTCTACTTTTACATAAACTCATCACTTTGTTAAAAACTATGATTTAGCCTGTTTTAGGCTCCGCCCTCCTGAAAGGTCCAGCCTTTTCTGATTGTTGTCATGCCAACCAATCAGCTGGTGCTTTATTAAATTACTTCACATAAAGAACGACTCCTAACAAACTCTTTCCTGGAAGAAATGCTCAGCTCCTGCCACCGTTGTGTGCACGTGTGAAAACGTTTTGCACTGCAGAGAAAAGTGGCTCAAATCCAACTTGTGACTTTATGTCGGTCTGAACCGACAAATGTGAAGCACGTGGGAATTTAATCTGTTCTGATTGAACCTCTTCAGAACCGATCCACACACGCAGCACGCCGTTTCCTTCTGTAAACACGATGTGCTGCGTGTGACGTCACGTGTTCTGCGGGTCGCTTCAGAACCGTGGACTGTTCACTCTGGGATTTGATTGCGGTCAGGTTTAGATTATAATCTGAGAGGGAACAATCTAAATTTATCATCAAGTCCTGCAGTGTGAAAAATAATAATTTCCAGGTTCTGGTTCTGAGAGGGTCTGAGCTTGGACAAAACCGAATCCTTGCAAACGTTTTAATGAGAGAAGAAAATAGAAGCATCCTTGAATGGATACGTGTGTGTGTGACTGAGTGAACTGTTGGCCTAACAGATCCGGCTGCAGTCCACAGATAGATTTACAACCACAGATCACTTTCTCACACACGCACATTTGAGGACCGCTGGCGCTTGAGGAGAGCACCGTGAAGCGACCATGGGCCACCATCGGCGCTCCCTGATGAGGTTGAGGGTCAACATTTACCTTCCAGTTGGCAGACTTGATGTTGACGGTGCGCCCCCTGCTGGTGAGCGTGCTCTTCATGCGCAGGAAGAAGTTCCTCTCGCTCGTCTGTTCGGCCTGAAGCTTCTTACAAAGACCTGAAAACAACAAGATCAAACAAAGTTTTTAAACGTTGAATCTGAGATTTACGAGTTTTTAGATCCGTGCTACACGTTACGTTAAAATCTGGAGCTCATGAGAAGCTCCAGGTATATGACTCAATATCAGTGAAACTGAATGTGTGTCATTTAAAAAAATTTTTTTTTTTTTGGTAAATCAACTTTGTGATCAAATCCTGTTCCTGACAGCAGAGAGTAATCAGTCGTGTTTGAACTCTTTCTGTTCTGGAAATAATCGACGTGTCTGACCTGGACGTGGAGTCAGCAGATCTCTGAGCTCCTCCTGATCGCAGGGATGAACAAAGTCGTAAACACTCTGACCCAGCAGGTCCAGCTGCAGACAAACACACACCTCGGTCACAGACTAATCCCTGAAACGGGGCACGTCTGGCGTCAGACCTGGTGTTCTGGTTAATGTGTACTTTACGGGTGCTGCTCAGATAATCCAGAAGCAGAACCAGTGAATCAACTGTAGGGTGTAATCTTTGGGACTGTGGGACAACACGCGTCCCTCGAACTGTTTTAGTCAAACAGCTAAGAATAACCCTCCAGCTCGAGTTACAAAGACTCCAGCCCACAGTTGGTTTACAGTAAAAACCATCTCCGGTGAAGACCAAGAGACGTGCTGCACCTGAGCGATGCCGATGTGCTTGTTGACGTTTTCTGTCAGGAAGATCATGTCCCCCTCCTCAGTCACCACCATGATGAAACCGGCCAGCGCCTCGGGAAAGAAAGCGTCCATCGGATCTTCATCCTGCTCCTCATCTTCCTCATCTCCTTCTGTAGAATTAAAAACAGAGATTATATTTCAGAAACGCACCCGACTCTGTGACGTTCACAGTTTGAATCACAGCTTGAAGAACTAAAGGCTCAATGATCTTCTCCTCAAGTTAAATTTATAAATTACTTCAAAATAAAATATATTTAGAAGCATGGCAGACACGGACTGTTCAAGTAATTTTGTTAAAGTTAACAGAAATGTTCAAATACTCTAATCTAGTTTAGACATTTTAATTTTTAAGAAATATTCTCTTTAAAAACATTTGTGGAAAAGGCGGCTATGAACCGGCCAGATTATGTTACCAGTCTGGGGAGCTACACGGCACCGTTTGTAGTTAAACGTCAGTTATGTTTTCACGTTTTCATCTTTTCTTCGTTGAACCCTGAAAAATATATAGAACTTATAACCGTCTTGGTTATTGACTTTAAAGAGATAGATTTTAGTCAAACAATGCTAACCCTTAGCAATGGAAAGCCCATAGGCAAGCTAACGGTTAGCGTCTACGCTAATCGTTAGTCTGGAGACATGACAACATCTAAATCAGTGTTGTGTAAAACAAGTCATTTAATTAGAGATTTAACTGTGATTCTGTTCCTCTAATTTATTTATTTATTTAGTGGATTTTTGCAGCGGAACCAGCGCAGCAGACTTTGTCCAACTAAAAAAAGCCAATAATTTCTAATTGTTAAAGCTCATTCGTGTGAGGCTGGCTTTGAGTTTTGGTGCTTGTTCCATGTATGGTTTTTAAATAAGCTTTAAGCTCATAGCTGCAGAAAACATGATGGAGATGTGTCAGCAGCTTTGACGTGGTGAAACACTGCCCCCATGCAGCTGCAGCAGGCTTTAGTCTGAATCGGGTCACAATGTTCCAGGTTTGTTACATAAATAATAGTTGGATGTTTATGATGATACATATCATTTTAATATCACTGCAATTTATGCAATAGTTGGTTGATAGTTTATTCATCAGATATGGGGGAGGGGCTTAAATCTGGGGCAGGCAGTGACAGACTTCACTCTACCCCGGGAACACACCCACCTCGTTTGTCCAGGGCACCAAAACATTTTAGGAATTCATGCTTTAAGTAAATTATAACAAACCTGAGCTCTCTCTCTCACACACACAAACTAACAGCAACGCTCTAGAAGGAATGAGCAGTCGATGAGTAAATGTTGCTTGAAAAATAAGCTACATTTTAGAGTATTAACATTAATAATCATTTAATATTTTCCATTGTGGAACTACCCAGATTATTTCATCCTATTGGCCATTTAAATTTAGAACTGCTCATGACCTCCCGTTTCTTGTGTGACTTCATGTTGTTTCAAAAGCTTTTAGGCCTAAATTTCAGCTGTTTGAATTCTTCTTCCGAGGCGCTCATGAGCAGCATCATGCATTTCAATGCACACTTGTTTTTGTGCACAAGTAAAACTTTTCTCTGCTTCTGGGATTCCAACGGGAGGTTGGCTTGGAGCACAGCGGCGAGGGCTGCTTGTGGGGCAGATCTGGTTGGCGGGCCGCGGACTGGTGGGGGTCTTCCGGATGGAGGGCGAAATGTTTCTCCATTGAGGAAACTGGTCCAGACGAAATGATTTAACCTTCTTTTGTTATCTACCTGGATGATTGAGCCTACAAACCTTTTTCTCTAGTTTAATTCAGTTAGTTCAGCTGCCTCCAGCTGTTTACTCATAAACATGATAATAACCTAGTCTTCACTGGTCACAGTTCTCTTACCGGGTCGCAGGAATTGCTGCAGTCGCAGGAAGCTGAGCGTCACCCTCATGATGCCGGCTTTGTCCAGGTGGGTGCAGACTTTGCGCGGCAGCGGCAAGGTACGGGCGAGCTCATAAAACACCTCAGTTTCCTGGCTGCGCCGACATCGGGCCGCGTCACGGGAGCGGAGCTTCCTCTGCTCCGAGCTGCTCCTGCAGGAGGAGGAGCGACAGAAATTAAGGATTAGAGATGAATGCCGAAACTAACATCTGGGATGATGCACGATGTGGAGTTCAGAAACAAACATCTGATCTCACGACGGATTCAGATAAAACAAGATGCCGCAGCCGCAAACGTCTACAGACTTCTGACCAATCTCATGATCTTTGAAAAAAAAAAAAGGATTCATTTAAAGGATCTAGATTCTCAGTCCTGGCGATTCTGAATTAATTCTAAAAGCTCACAAGTCAATTTTCAAATGTGTTTGTTCCCCCCACCCCGTTCCTACTCCCGAGCGTACTGCATATTACATTATGTGTCCACTCGAACACCATAGAATTTGGCCTCGTAGGCCACCGTACATACGTAGTTAGCCAGCTCCCTTCATCTGAATGGAGTCTGCTCGTGATTCAACCTACTCCTTCATCGGTAAAAGTCTTGTGTTTGGACACATTTTGGATTCTATAATGTTCCGGGGAAGACAAGAGCTTGATAAGAGCACGGTTGTTTGCAAGTAAAATGAAATTGCAGTACAGTATTTTGGAAATAGGACAAATGTGCATGGTGACATCACCCTGAATCCTGAACTAAAGGAAGATGAAAACCAGCCAAAACAAAAGCAGCAGACGACATTATCACCGATAACGCTGCAGATATGCTTGCTGCTGCGCAGCTGGAGAACCTGACACACATCACGTGCTTTGCTGAAAGTAAACACTGGCCCACAACCCATGTGCTGGAGGACAAACAAAACTTGTGGGAATGCCACCACTCAAGCTGAAGTCTGATGTTACAAGATGGAACAGCTGTTATGAGATGCTTGAAATATTTCTGGAGCAGCAACCTGGAGTTCGTGCCGCCCTCCTCTCACCCCAGGTGAGAACGTGTGGACATGCAGATGACATCTGCATCTCGATGAGACTGACATCACCCGTGCTGAAGAACCAGCTATGACTCTCAAGCCTATAAAAGATGAACATAATATCTGAGGACTCCACACCAACTTTAATCGCTTCAGTGCGTCCTAAGCTGCTTGACACACAGGCGGACTTCTGTGATGCACCACTTGTCTGGGAAGTTAAAAAAACAACGAAGATGTGCACAAGTGAGCAGAGTGACACATTATTGACCTTTATTTATCCAGTCAAATCCCATTGGGATCACAGATCTCTTTCACAAGGGAGGCCTAGGCCTGAAGGCAGACTAACAGTACCCAGAGAAAACCCACGCAAGCACGAGAAGAACATGTAAACCCCACACAGAAAGACCGGGGATTGAACCCAGGACGTTCTTGCTGTACGGCAAACCACTGATGCGCCGTGCCGTCAAACTTCTGCCGTACTTGTGTAAACTGCTTCTACCTTGAATCAGAGATTCAAACACTTCCATTTCACACTGAAGAGCAACGTCAGGAGATCCATGGGAAAGTAACAGATGGTGCTGCAGCTCAGAGGGCAACTGTTTTTACTCATATTATACAAAAACTTAAACAGACAAGTTTTATGACAAACTTGTCTTTTTAATAGGCTGGATAGTCCAGATGAGACACCTCACCTGAAGCCAGTTCTAAATTATGCTATTTATTTTGGTTTATAAATTACAGTTCAGAAGAGTTTTTGTGCAGACTTGCACAGGTTTTGAAATTTAAAAATTATTATTATTATTATTATTTTAAGATTTTGATATTTTGTTTTAGAGTTTATATTTTGTTAAAGATTTACCAAATATAAATCAATACGGTTAAGACTGTGAAGTCTGTATACATTATGTTAAGTTTTAAAAATAGAGCAAATGTTAGAGCAATATGGTTAAAAAAACTGAAGTCTGTATTTTGAGTTAAAGGTTAACATGAAGGCTGAAGTCTTGTTTACGTTTGTATTTATATATTTTGAATTATCTGTCTGTGATGGACTGAGACCTGTCCAGGTGTCCCCCACCTCTCGCACAGTGACTGCTGGACATGAGCACCAGTGACCACCCCCGTGACTCGAAAAGGAAGAAGTGGGTAAAGATGATGGATGAATTATTTATTCATAGATTTTTTTTTTTTAATTTTATTTTAGAAAAAGCCAGACAGCTAAGCTAACCTAGTACTGTACTGGTCATTTAAGTTACAGAATTGTATGCACGTCTATTTTTGGTATGAATATAAAACGATGCAAAAAAGATTTGATACAGCATGGAACCTAAAATTATTGTTTTAAATAAAGGTTATATTTGTTTACATTGTTGTTTAATTATTTTCACCCTGTCACTTACATAATCAAAACAAAATTTGTGACCATTTCAATAGACGAATAGTTTCTGAATCGAAAATCTTGACCTCAAAAATCAGAATTGAATTGCCAGACACAAGCTACGTTTACATGTGCAACATTCTTTGAGCAGATTGAAATGTTTTCAGATTAAATAATTCAAATGTATCGTTTGCATGGGCACAAACCCGTTCACGACGAACGTTTACATGCAGCGGGCTTTTATTCTGAACAGAAGTACTGACATGCACAGAGTGGTAAACTCTCCTTAAAAAAACACTGAAGAAGAAGTTCTACTTCTGGGATGAACGTAAACAAACCTGAGCGCCCAACATGGACCCGCAACAGGTTTTAATGACGTGGAGACGTTACTGCGCTCCTGACTGAGATACAGTACAGGTACAGGTCATTCTGAGCTCTTTCAAAGATTCTAGTACAAATGTTGTGTCGCTCACCGACCAGTTTTGCTTCCCCGACACGCTAATATCATTAGCATTGTCCATGCGGAAATGACATAGGTCGCACATGTGCAGTCAGGTCAGTTTTTCACAATCGGGAAAAAATGAACAGATCAAGTGTTTACATGCGCACCGTTTGGGTTATGAATCGGCGTAAACCACCGGTTTCGTTCTGATTACGAAGTCTTTTGGATCGAGCTGAATAAACAAAACAACAACCTGAACGGGGCGTTTACATGACGAGTTTTTATTCCGAACGACCTCCTAATCTGATTACTTATGTCCATGTAACCATAGCTACAGAGAGTCATGCCCCTATTTGTTTAATTCTCCTTCAGCTCGTTTGTGGAGGTTAAACTTCTGCAGCCAAAGTATAAAAGTGAAGAAAACAAACTTTGAGTTTTTATAAAAGTGAAGGTTTATTTCTGAATGCTTTGTGTCATGTTACACTTCGTACATCGTTCAGCTCCATGGAGAACAACGTGCTGCAACTCTAAGCATTTTTTTTAGGCATTTAATTAAAAAATAAAATCCTTTAAAACCCATTCTTTGTATAATCTGTTTCACTTGATTGCTGTTTTCTTTTGCTGCATTTAGCTACTGTGAAGCTACAATTCTGCTCATTGTATCAACTGCTCTGCAGCTTTTAGCTCCTGTTCTGCCTGTAACTGCTCAGTTTTAGCTTCTTCAGCTGATGTTACGTCATCAGCTCGCAGCTTTCTTTGTATTTTCTCTTGCTCTCACGTCATCAAGGATGCATCTTATCCAACCTTTTTTTCATCAAACTCAGACAAACAAATTAATTAAAACCAGTAAAAGTTTTCAACCGGTGTCTAGACTGCAGGTTTTCATCGATGCCTCTCAGGGTTCAGAATAAACCCAGCAGAGCAACTTTTGGATCTGTGCAGAAAGCCCTGGCAGCGTCTCCTGCAGTGTTCTGGATTTTTAAGCTGTCAAACGGACAGGATGTTCTGAGTCCGGACGGTTCTGACGACAGAGCAGAGTTCTGTAAACACGCACACTCGTTTCTGCTCAGAGCCGAAGCCAAGACCAGAAACAAAATGTCCCAAACTGCAGAGAACAGCTGTTTTAGCTTTTATTTTAGCTGCTGGAAACGTACCAGAACACCCCCGGATCAGAACTACAAAGCAGCTCTGAGGCTCGGTCACCGTCCAGACATGTCAGAGAACCCAACAAGAACCCAACGAACATCAGCTGGTTCCAGAACGCCACAAAGAACAACAGCAGGCGACCACAGCCGACCAGACCCGAGCGCCTGACCCATTTAAGGTTCTGAGAGTTTCATTTGACAAAACAGAAACTCCCCATGGATGAAGTCCCACAGACTGGATTCTGGACTCCCGTTTTCTTGTCCTTTGTGTTTTTAATGTGGTCTTTTAAAATCTCTATAATTTTTTTTCATTCCATTTTTTTTTTTTTAACTCCCCAGATTAAACTTGTTCTTGTTGCTGCAATACAAAATAAAAATAAAGACCAAAAACCACCAGGACATTCAGCCATAAAAGAATTAAAGATAATAAAGGGACATGTTTTAAGATTTTCTATTTATAAATGAAATGGAAAATACTTATGTGTTGGCTAATGTCTTTTTTTTTTTTTTTTAATCCATATTCGATGGCCTCCCTTCTCACCTCACAGCCATCCTCATCACACCATAATATAT
>JARVGV010001299.1:38260120-38276038 GCA_031762435.1 Hypsolebias longignatus | reverse complement strand
TGAGAGTCAACGACCATCTACCTCTGAGAAACAACGACCATCTACCTCTGAGAGTCAACGACCATCTACCTCTGAGAAACAACAAACAGCTTTAGTTGTGCCAAAGTGTTCAGAAAGGTCAAACACCGGTAAAAAAAACAAGTTTTGTTTCCTCGTTAAGAATCCATGAAAATGAGAGCAGCTCTGCAATGAGGAGCTGGGAGGTGAAGACATTTTCTGCACCTTTCATCACGAGAAGCACCTGGTGTTCTGGTTCTGCTGCAGCTGGGATCAGAAGTTTCTGTCCGCTCATTGCGGGTGTGAAAGTCCTTAATCTGGATCATGATTTATGTGAACTGTTCTGTTTCCAGGACGGAATGTCCTAAAAATACAACTTCAATGAGTTTCAAAAACAAGAATCTGGGACACAAGTTTGAATTGTTTAAAATTAAACGTAGGTTTTTAAATGAATCTTTTACTAAGTGGTGCTGGACTTGAGGCCCATTAAATTTTCATTAGTGATCCTGACTGCAGCACAGAAACGTTCTGTTCGACAGCACCAGTCGGACTGACCAACACTCAGATGAAGAAGAACTGTGCAGGAGGAACACAGGCGTCTGTCCAAGTGAAGAACGAGACAGAAGCTCCGCCTCCTCAGGCAGGACTGAAGCCTGCAGCTGGACCACATGCATGAGCTAAATGTCTTCTGTTTGGGCTCCATGACAAGAAGGACGTTTGGAGGGATCAAGGCTACTGTAGAGCATGGTGGTGGTAGTATGTTGCCGTGGTACTGAGGCACTGCACAATGTTAATCCAAAAACAGAGGACTATGTCCAGGTTCTTTTTCACCTCAGTTCAACAGCTGGACAGTTCAATGAGCTCAAACATGTCAGAACTGGATTCTGATGGGGCCTAAACCTGGCGGGTTTGTTCCAGGAACTCACCACTTTGATAACAGTCAGAGGTGACTCCAATAATTCATTGCTACATTTTAAACTAAAGCCTTTTGTGAGCGATTCGATCTGCAGCCTCCATTCCTGGTCCTGGAGGAATACGGTCCAGAACCTGAAGACCTGCTGAAGAGCCGGGAAACCACAGAAGCGTGCATGATAGTGGCCCTTGAGGGCAGGACTGGGCACCACTGGCTCAGAAAGTGTGTCGTGTTGCACAGTATGTCAGCGTGGGCATCGCAAAGGATTTCAGAATAAACTAACAGCATGAGACAATCCGATGGACTCCACTAAACGCTCACACATCAGGGCATTGCCACGTGCATTTATCGCATTAATATTCTGCAGCTGTAATACACTAGAACCGTCAGGCAGTGTGGGGAGCAAAGATATATGGGGGGCATTGCCCCCTTAGATCCCCCACTTGCTTGTGCCCCTGTATGGGTTAGAAAATCCACAATGAATCCAAACTTGTGCAGTCAGTTCTGGTTTGTAGAAGCCACTGAAGATGTTTGAGGTTTAATCCGGTTTAAAGGGAACCGGATGTGAACCGCACAACACGCACGAGCTGCTGCAGGTTCTGATGGGCTGCAGGGTCTTGGTGCTGCTCAGCCCGGTCCGTTTCTCCAAAGTGTGCCGGAGCAGCTGCAGCACCAGGGCTAACAGCTAGCTGCAGGAGGAAGAGGAGGAGGAGGAGGCTCACCTTCTTGATGTTGGTGTACGTGTAGAAATAAAGCTCCCGGCCGATGTTGAAGCACACCCGCTCCGACTCCTCGCTCGGGTCTTCGGGCTGCAGCTTCACCATGGAGACCCGGACCGGCGGCAGGAAGCCCGCCGGAGAGGAGCCGCTCGCGGCGTTGGAGGCGGCGGCGGCCCCGGGCCCCTGCAGCAGCCCGACCCCTCCGCCGGGGATCGGTCCGGCGCCCGCCCCGGGCCCCAGCGTGGCTCCGGCGGACGGGCCCCGCGGCAGCCCGCCCCGCTGCTGCGAGTCGGAGAGGGTGAGCAGTTTGTAGAAGCCCTCTCTGGTCCGGAACTGGGACTTGATCTCATTGATATCCTTCAGAGCGCCGCCATCTCCGGCCATGTTTAGAGACAACCAGCCGCACAGGAAGCAGAGTCTGACCTGGAAATAATAACTCCGGGATTAAGAAAATAAAAACAAGACACTACAAGAATAAAAGTCGACGCGACGAAGAAGAGTCGCAGCAGCCGAGCCCCGCCAGGCCGCGCACAGCCCCCGCTCCGCCCGGTGCATCTTACACCCGCCGAGGAGCTCCTCTGAGCGGCTGTGAGCATCACCGCGAGTCGCTCAGAGTGCGTGACCGTGCGTGCGTGGCCCGGCGGTGTGCGTCGGTGCTCAGGGGGAGAAGAGGAGCCATCCGGCTTCAAGAGCCAAACCAAGAAAGTTATATTCACCTTAAATATGTGCAGAAAAACATGGAACCTGGTTTCTGCCGCTTTGATAAACAAACTAAACCCATCTAAAATCATGACTCAGCAGGTCATAATCATGACTCAGCAGGTCATAATTCAAGTCAGTTTATTTATATAGCTCCAGGTCACAACAGAAGTCGTCTCAGGGCACTGAACATAAATATTAATATTAAAATAATAATAATAATTTATCATTATTTATCTGAGGAGCAGACTGCTTTGAATTTAACTCCATCACAGAACTCTCATCTTGAGCATGAAGGCGACAGTGGAAAGAAAAAACTCCCTCATGAGGAAGAAACTTTTAACAAAACCAGACTCAGGACAAGCGGCCATCTGCTTCGACCAGCTGGGTTTGAGAGGAACAGCTACACAATGGCAGGTCAAGAATCACATGTTAAGATAGAAATAATATCAAATGAAAACTGTTCAATTTTAACAATTCATTTAAGGAAATTACGTCAGTTTGTCCTCTAGTAGTATAAGTTTAAGGCAGTATAACAAGCCGACCCTAACTATTTATCGAAAGTCTTAAGCCCAGTCTTAAAAGGAATAATAATCATGACTCAACAGATCACAGGTCATAATCATGACTCAGCATGTCATTATCATGACAGAGCGTTTCATCCACGACAGCAAATCACAGTGACTCGGCAGGTCATCAAATCATTTTCACCGAGATTTGTTTTTCTTCAGCTTGTAACACGTTCCTTAGTTTTTGTTCTATTTACTGTATATGGTTCATAAATCAAAACATTCGGTTCATTCAGCTCATATACTGTAGTGCTGAACAGAAAACTGGGGTTATTAATATTCTCATCTATTAAAGATGAATAACAACAGTTCTAGCTTTACGGAGAGCTTTCTTATTTGTTAGCTAGCTATCTCTCCAAGTTAAATAAAACTATTCCACATCAGTGGAGCAACATTTTCCTTCCAGCTTTCTAGACGCCTGTTTTAAAGTACGTAACTCAGAATTGAACCAATTAGCCAGCTTCCTCTGATTGATTACTTTCTTTTTCAGCGGTGCAATTTTAACAAGAGAAGTTTGCATTGAAGTAGTAAAATTATCAACAAGATCATCAGAATCTCCAATTCATGACTAAACAGATCATTATAATGATGTTGCATCTTAATAACATGAGCTACAATCCTCCATTCATCCATTACGTTTACCCACTTCTTCCTTTTCGGGACGCTGGTGCCCATGTCCAGCAGTTACTGTGTGAGAGGTGGGGGACACCAGTACTGTTAATCCATCCATCCATCATCTTTTACCCGCTTCTTCCATTTTTGGTCATGGGGGTCGCCAGTGCCCATGTCCAGCAATCACTGTGCGAGGGGCGGAGGACACCTAGGAAAGGTCTCCAGTCCATCACAGGGACACAGAGACAAACGAGACAAACAACCATTCATTCTCTCACACGCTTAGAGACAATTTAGAGCTACCAATCAGCCTAACATGCATGTTTTTGGTCTGTGGGAGGAAACCGGAGTACCCAGATAAAGCACACGAAGAGCGAACATGCAAACTCCACCCAGGGAGGCCCCCGGCCGGGATTTGAACCAAGCCAACCTGCTCGCTGAGTGGCGGCAGCTCCACCACCGTGCTGCCTGAGCTACAATCTTGTTTTTGAATTGTAATCTCATTTTGGGCTAGTATCCCAAAGTTATTATGACTTAAGACTTTAAAATTGACTTTGCGTCACAAAATTATGACTTAGAATTTAAAAATTAAGACTGCACTTTGTTATTATGACTGTCTCATAATTGAGTTTTCATATTTTTGATTTCTTATTTAGTATTTATGACAGGCATGTTGTGTTTAGGACTTAACATCTTGTAAACAGGACTCATCATCTCTCAAATTTGAAGTAAATGGTAAATGGAGCTTACTTATATAGCGCTTTCCAGCCCCCATGAGGGGCCCCAAAGCGCTTCACAGTACCAGCCATCCACCCATTCGTATAGACATTCATACACCGGTAGCGGTGGACTGCCATGCAAGGCGCCAGCCAGTCCTACTGGGAGCAACTTGGGGTTACGTGTCTTGCTCAGGGACAACGAGGTATGCAGTGACCGGGGATCGAACCCGGGACCTTCTGGTCCTGAGCCGGCTGCTCTGCCTCTACACCATCTTGGCACCCCAAAACTATGACTTGGTGTCTCAAAGTTGCGATTCTGAATAAAACTATGGCTTGAGTTTAAAAATGGACTTTTATGTAAACCAATCCATCTTGCTGGAAAAAGATAAACACCATTAAATATGAAACCAAAGCGTTTCTCCTGATGACATTTATCTGTTGTGTAGACGATGGAGAAGTTTGCCATTTGAATATTTTGTCCCACGTAAAGTTTAGCACCTGAGTTTCCAACCACACAGTCATCAACACAGCTGACATAAACGTGTGTAAATAACTTTATTAGAGTGTAACGACAGTAACACAGTTGATGCGACGCTGACACACGAATCCAGGTCACAAAATGACACGAGCGTCGGCCGAGCTTCACTTCAGCTTAAATTTCAGAGAAGCCATTCTGTCAGTCTCTGCAGGCTGCTGCTGTGACCAGTAATACTGTGGCAGAAGAACGAACTCAGTCCTCTTCACTGTTTGGATCTGGACCTTCCTTCCTTTAGGGTTTCGTCAGCTCTGAAATGTCCGGACGCTCTCCTGCTGACATCACTTCCTCCGCTGGTGGAAAATAAAGCCGCACTGATCCCCGTCCAACGTAAAGATGACGCAAACGTTGCCGCCTCGAGTGTTCGTTTTTATCCTGCTGAGAAGCAGCGGAGGCGTTCACACGCAGCGGGAACTTTCCCATCGTGCCCAGGAGCGTCACGGCAGCAACACGTAGTTCTCAGCCACTTCCAGAAGGTACAAGTTAGACAGACCTGACGGGTCTTCAGTTTGACGTGTTTCCAACATGACCATCCTGCAGTCAGAAGGTCAGAGGTCAAACGGCAGGAGTTTACAATAATAAGATTTATGACTACACAACGTGAAACATTTAAATGAGTTTTCTAAAACAAAATGTGCAGAGCAGAGAGGGAAGATGTGAGGCACCTGTCTGACTTCACCATCCTGTAGACCTTCCTGTGGTCCGTCGTCTCATCCAGCACCTCTGAGAAACCTTTTCCTCTCCGCTGCCAGCCGTGGCGCCAAACAACCAAAAGTGTATCTTCGAAAGACACTGAAGAAACAAAGAAACCTCTATGAGCTCATTTAATCTCCTTTCACTTTCTGCTGATGAAGTATGAAATGGTTGTAGTGCAGCTGCTACAGCTCCAACATCAACTCTGGTTTGATCTAAGCTTAAAATTGTTTTTTTTAACGGAAGAACTGTAAAAACAACAAAGATACTGTGTCTCACACCCTGACAGCAAACAACAAAGACATTTCATATAGAAGATGTGACAAGTTTAAAAGACTCTTCACTTCCACTTTTGAGAGAACAATATTTGGAGCTAAAATAAAACCAAAGCCTGTCAAAACTTGAGGGTGCTGAGGAGATTTGTGAAAAAAATGAGTCCTGCAGCAGCGCGAAACACACCGGTGAAAGAAGACCAAATACTCATGTTTTAATTAGGCCTGTCATGATAATAAATTTTGCTGGGCGACAAATTGTCTCAGAAATTATTGCGATAAACGATAATATTGTTTGAAATTTGTCAATAATTAGAAATTATCAAATTTAAGAAGAAATGTTGGTTAATTAGTTTTGTGTGTGGTACCTTTTTTGACCAACAGATGGCAGTATAAGACTTCAAGAAAAATGGGAGGGTGGCCCCTTGATGTGACACGGGCTGTCTCTCCTTCCTAATTTTGGTTCTCAAAATGGCGGACGCTCGGTGTAGTTTGAACTCTTTAGCATTTTTCACACAAAGCATTTAATTAAAAATCAGTAATCAAGTTCTCAGCTTTTTTTTTGCAGAGAAAAACAACTTTTTACACAAAGGCACGGGTTTCAACCGTGAATTTTGGAGCTTCAACAAGACGGAGGTTTTTTCTTGAGGTTGGCCTGTTAGCGTAGTTCGTAGCTTAGCTTCTCAGCTTAGCTGCTTTTAACGATCCAAAAACGTGACGTTGGATCGTTAAAATTAAATTTAAAAGAGAAAGGGAGAGGTCAGTGAAGAGCACCGGAGTTGAGCCTTTTGTCATTCAGTGTCTTCAGTAGAAAGAGAGAGACTCAAGAAACAATAAAGCCGATAAATGAAAATGATGTACCAGTAGATCATTTTAATTTATCATGCGATTAATTGATTTATTGTTTATCTCGACAGGCCTAGTTTTAATGCATCATTTGTGTAAATGCACTGAAAGAATTGTGAGGAAAAGTGTTGCCCAAAACTTTTTTGACAGTTCGAAATGGAGTGTTTGACATTAACTATCAGCGGAACAAACTCCAAAAGATCAAAGATAAATTACATTCTGTAAAAACGAGAAAAGGTGTTAAATGCCAATTCAGTCACTTAAAAATCAAACTTTCTGTGGTTTGATTAAACTTTGAATGATGTTTCAGTCAAGTCTGTCTGAGCTGCAGAGCTACAAACAGTTCTGGGTTCCCCCCCCCAACCCACACCCGGTGTCTATGGACAAAATGTCTCGTTATTTTGTGTGCGTTGTAGAATGCTCCACTACTAAAGGTCATCGCACATTATTCTTGATCGAGATGCTCATTTTAGAGAAGATCTGCATGTTTGTTGTTTCAATGTTTTATTAGAGGCACCATTAATAACATAAGCTTGAAATTTTACACTATAACAAACAAAAGAAGTCTGAAACAATTCATTCATTACCAGAAATGATCTCCACTGGTTTGTGTCCAGATTTTCTCACCTACTGATTCGATGTCATGAGGAAAGGTGGTTTCTTGAGGAAGATGTTTGTTGCTCCTCAGCTCTCCGTCTAAACCAACTATATGTACCGACCCTGCAGAAGAGATGGAGTTACGATGTGAAGCCCTCTGCAGTGTCAGCGAGGAAATATGAACAATGGATCATAACACAAATACTGAGCTCAGAAATACAAGAATGTCTCTCACTGTGTCTGAATAATGAAGACTTAAATATCAACTCCAGATCGCACAAAAACTAAACCTCTTTTAGGACTACTGAGACAAACTGACCAACACAAATATTTCATGCTAACAAAAAATATCCACATTTAAATATGTCAGACACGTAAAGCAATATTTATTAGTCTTTCTACAATAGCCTATTATACCGTCAATCCATTATCCTCCACTTGTTCTGAAGTTGGGTCACGGGGGCAGGAGCTTGAGCAGGGAGGTCCAGACCTCTCGCTCCACAACCACCTCTTCCAGCACTTCTGGGAGGACCTCAAGGTTTTCCCAGGCCAATCAAGAGACGTAGTCTCTCCAGCATGTCCTGGGTTTTCCCCGGGGTCTCCTCCCAGTCGGACATGCCCGAAGCACCTCCCTAGGGAGGCGCCCAGGGAGCATCTTTACCAGATGCCTGAACCACCTCAACTGGCTCCTCTTGATGTGGAGGAGCAGCAGTTCTACTCTGAGTCTCTCCCAGATAACTAAACTTCTCACCCTATCTCTAAGGGAGAGTGCAGCTACCCTGTGGAGGAGACTCATTTCAACTGCCTGTATCCACAGTCTCATTCTTTCAGTCTCAACCCAGAGTTTGTGGCCATATGCGAAGGTAGGAATGTAGACCAACCAGTAAATAGAGAGCTTCCCCTTACAACTCAGCTCTCACTTTACCACAATGGACTGGTATAGGGTCCGCAATACTGCAGACGCTGCACCAATTCATCTGTTAATCTCACGCTCCAGTCTTCTGTCACTTGTGGACAAAACCCCAAGATACCTGTACTTGAACTCCTCTACTTGAAGCAGAACCTCAAACCCTAACTTGAAGAGAACAATCCACCCCTTTCTGACTGAGGACCATGGCCTCAGATTTGGAGGTGTTGATTCTCATCCCAGCCACTTCACACTTGACTGTGAACCGCTCCACTGAGAGCTGAAAATCACAGCATGATGATGCCAACAGGACCACATCATCTGCAAAGAGCAGAGATGGAATCCTGAGGCCACCGAGCCGGACTCCCTCCACCCCTGGCTGCATCAAGAAATTCTGTCTACAAAAGTTGTGAACAGAATCTGTGACAACGAGCAGCCCTGGGAGAGTCCAACTCACACCCTGAAGGGGTCCAACTTACTGCTGGCAATGTGACTCAAACTTTTGCATCGCTTATATAGTGATCAAACAGCCCATAGCAATTGGCTCCCAATCCCATACTCACGGAGCACCCCCCACAGTATACCCCATGGAACACAGTCCAGTGCCTTGTCCAAGTCCACGAAACACATGTAGACAAGATGGGCAAACTCCGATGACCCCTCGAGGACCCAGTGTAATGGGAATCTAAAAGACAACTCCTAGGTAGAATAGTTAAAGTTTAAAAGAAGCTAGTTTGAGGGATAATTTAATCCCACACTTGCTCATAATCTCATACTCACATGTATTACTAAATCAAAAAATTTGGCCATTAGTTTATTTGAGGAATTTCCTCAAACAGGGAGGATTGTAGGATTTAAGAGTTTTATTAAAAAGAGTGGGGCAATCACTTGTATAACAAGGTCCCAGCAAGATGTAGTGTTAACAAATATGGAAATGGTTTTGGAGCCAGAATGACCTGGAAAGAATGTGCTTACCAGTACAAAAGTTCTCTGGACTTAAGCCCAGAAATTCTGACGCATGCTCACTTCCCTGTAAAGACAACTGTTGGCAAAAACAGCTTAGGTGTCTGCACTTGTCAGGAGTGTATATAAAAGGTCTGAGAATGCCCCATCTGGGTGGGGTGGGGGTTCTTGATTTGGTATTTGTGCTCTTCAGTTTTTCCACAGTATCTTAAATAAACCCTGATTTTGCTGTCAATACAGAAATCAAAGTGTCAAATTGATTTATTTAATGATTCCAGTATCCATTGTAGTAATAGTCACTACAGACTAACCACAAGAAACGGTTCAATCCAGCCCAATATCAACTAAACACAGAGCTGAACCGTTGTTGTCTTGTGTCACTTACTCTCCATGAGAACAAGCAGGGAGTTGTGGTCCAGCTGGTTTACCTGAACTACATCTGGACTGGATTTCTCTGTAAACACATACAGGTCTATATCAGTGACAACAAGAACCAACCATTCAGTTTGTAATGAGAGCCAAACGAGCATACCCAGGCCAGAGTGGAAGAACCAGGACGTGCTGGAGTTCAGGTTGATGTACTCCACGTTGACTGGGACATTAGGGTTTGAGCCCCGAGATACGCCGATACACACCAGAGGGTACTCATGCTGGGCCACCACCACCATCTCAAACACCCTCAGGGGGTTGGGAAGGGGGAAATCGAAATGCTGTAACAATGACAGAGGTTTCAGGCTTTTCATGTTGCAATGCTCCCAGTTTCATTCTACTTTTTTCAGAGTGAGTAACTGTGAAGGGTCTAAAAAGGAAACCCTGACATTCATTTTCCCAGGGACACCTCTGAAGGTGTTCTGAGGGAAAACAGTTCCTGTGTGCACGTAGGCAATTCAGACCCGTGTTTAGTGCTACCTGATAGCTAAGAACTGTTTAAACAAGTCAACTCACTTTTATTCCCCAAGTGGTGAAGAACGTTGTTTTAGTCTGCATACCTTGATGAGCATGAATTTGTGCATGGGCTCGTACCACTGCAGCAGCACCACACTGGAGTCCAGAGCACAGCACAGAAACACACAACCTCGCTGCAAGTTCCCTCCTGAAACACGAAGAAACTACATTTACCGATTTCTCAGAGGTGACAGATGCTGAAAGCTGCGCAGTTTTGAAATTAAATATAGTGTAATGTTATTATAATGTTACAGTTATTAAATGTAATGTCATATATAATCCTCAAAGGGTTATAAATGTATTTTTTAAATACTAACAGAAGAGAAACTACTAAACTAATTTAACTTCACATCTCTGTATGTTTTGTCTACAGTGGAGTGTTTTGTCTCACCAACTGAGCAGGTCTTGCAGCCTTTTGTATCGGGTATTTTACATGTCACCGGACTTTTCCTAAACAAACCACACAACGTTACTGGAGTCCATCCTTTCAAAATAAAACCCTGGCTGAAGAAGAGTCTGGTGTTACCTCGACAATAGTCTGTGGGTCGGTAAGGGAACCATCCTCTGGTCTTTCCGAGCCTGTTCGTACAACTCCTTCAGTGAATGAGAGTGGAGCTGAGAGGATTTACCTGAAAACAGAACTGAGTTCAGAAACATATCATCTTCACATTCATCACAGAAACGTATTTAACAGTAAATGTGAAGCATTATTTTAGGAGATAAATTTCTCTGAACCACTGCCTGTCATGCCGTTGTTATAAACTCAGACCACCTTAAGATAATAACCAGATAATTTTAGCTGGTTTGATCATCTGAAGAGCTGGCTTTGGTGAGTCAAGGCCCTCACCATCAGCTGCTGCCTGTGGAACCACCTCGTATGGCCCCTCCTGCAGGTGATGGGCCCACAGGGCCCTGTTGTTGTCTGTCCATATGAGTGTTCTGAATTGCTCTTTGTCTGTCCTGACACCCCAGACCAAACTGCCTTGGAGACCCTATCAGGGGCCACCCCCCGACAGCAGAGCTCCTAGGATCAAAGAGAAGTTCTCTGTTTACCGGTCGGTCTATGTTCCTACCCTCACTTACGATCAGGAGCTCTGGGTAATGACTGAAACCAGATGCTGGATCCAGGCTGCCTAAATGAGTTCTCTCTCTGCAGGGTAGTTGGACTCTCCTTAGAGATCGGGTGAAAATTTTCAGTTCTCCAGGAGAGATTAGGAGTAGAACTGCTGCTCTTCATTATCTAGAGGAGACAGCTGAGATATCTGGTAAGGATATACCCTAGATGCCTCCAAAGGGAGGTGTTCTTGACATGTCCAACTGGGAGGAGATCCTGGAGAAGACCCAGGACACGCTGGAAAGACTATGTCTCTCAACTGGTCTGAAAACACCTTGAAAAACACCCAGAAGAGCTTGAAGAGGTGGCTGTGGAGAGAGATGCTGGCCCTCCCTGCTCAAGTTGCTGCACCCAAGACCTGAGTCCAAAACAAGAGGATGGTTGGCTGGATGTATGAATGTATGGATGGCTGGTTGGATGTTGGATGGATGGATGGTTGGATAGATGGTTAGATGTTGGATGGATGGATGGTTGGTAAGATGATTGGATGGATGAATGTATGGATTGTTGCTTAGATGGTTGGTTGGATGGATGGATGGATGGATGTTGGATGAATGGTTGGATGGATGGCTGATTGTTGGTTGGATGGATAGATGTTGGGTGGATGGTTGAAAGGATAGTTGGATGGATGGTTGGACAGATGAATGGATGGTTGGATGTTGGATGGATGGATGGATGATTGGTAAGATGATTGGATGCATGAATTTATGGATGTTGGTTAGATGGTTGGTTGGATGAATGGATACTGGATGAATGGTCAGATTGATGGATGATTGCTGGTTGGATGGATAGATGTTGGATGGATGTTAGATGGTTGGATGTTGGATGGATGGTTGGTAAGATGATTGGATGGACGAATGTATGGATTGTTGGTTAGATGGTTGGATGGATGTTGGATAGTTGGTTAAATGTTGGATGGATGTTGGATGGTTGGTTGGATGGAAGGTTTCCTGTTCTGTGAGCTTTCAGAGTCAGCGTTGGGGACGACTCTCAGCTACTAACACCAACTTTTACGTCATTATCTGTAAAACTGACGTCATTTTTGTACCGGCTAAGGTTGATTAGCTGTGGCTGCCATCTTGAGTCAGTCGAGTCTAAAGGTTAATGAGTTGTTCAGAAGTTTTATTACTGGTGCTATTGCTCAGCGGTTGATGAAATATTTTGCTAACACCACCATTGTTAAATGACCATTAAACGGATGTGAAGCCTTGATTCAGACTTGATGGAGAACTTTCATATCTAAAGTTTCAATAAGGATGAAACGTTTCTGTTTTCTTCGCCAACAGTTCCTAAGTTTTAGCAGATTTATTCCGGCCCTGTCTGTTTATTGGAAGAGGAAGTAAAAGTTCACTGTGGCTGATGTTGTTTACCTGATACGGACATGAGGACGTTATTGACGGTGTGGATCCAGGTACACCTCCCAGGGTACAGCTGAAAGGAAATAAACAAACATGTCCGCAGGCTCTTTAAGAAGCAAGGCAATATTTGTTTTCACCGCTCTGCTCTGCTTTTCATGACTTGCTCAGTTCATGTTTGTCCTCTGGGGCTGTTTTTAAACATGATTAAATATCATACCAGCTCCATGGTGGCCTCAGAGCTGTGAAGGTTCAGGGTGTAGATCCCCTCCTCCGCCCCCAGGATCAGATGCTGCTCTGAGGGAGGAAGACGACACAGGACGGTCACACGGAAACTTGGTCAAATGGAAGAAAGCTGAAAATCAACTCCAGGTCCAACCTTTGGAAGCAGGATTGTCCCACGTTGTGGAGCAGTTTATTTTCAGAGGACTGCCATGGAAAATCTTTTTAAAGTAAACCTGGAGTCAGAGCGAGACGGGCAGAGTAAAGAACAATCCAAGAAGTTTTCTTCGCACTCGAAACGATTCAGTGTACATCAGCTGTAACCATGAAAAACACAGAACAGCCAGTAGGGGCTGCAGAGTTTACATTGAGTGGGGAGAAACTCACGGGAGGTATCTTTACGACGGGGCTGGGACACTCGGTGTGGTCCTGAGAACAAAAATAAAGTTGTTCAAACATTTAGGTCCAGACACTCTTCTCTAACATTCCTTGGGAGGGGAAGACTCTAAGGTTGGCTAGACAATACTTGCAGGTGCCTAAATTGCTTGGAGGAATGGTCAGTCTCAGGTATTACTACTGGGCCTCCAATTTTGGATTTTTTAAATACTGGTGCGACTGGGGAACATCCCCACTCCCCGATTGGTTAGTTTTGGAGACAAATTCTGTAAAACCTGTCTCTCTCAGGGCTCTGGTGTATTCACCAATTCAATCCTCCACTGCTATGTATACAAAAAAATAAAATAAACCAGCAAAGTCCTTGCTCAATAATAAAACAGAAATACTGTAGTCAAATTTTCCCTTAAAATCTGGACCCAATTCCGGTACCATTTTGACCTACAACTTCTGTCTCCTCTTGCACCTATTGCAGCAAACCATATATTTGCTCCCTCTCTTGTACAAAGTAGATAAAACCTTCACAACTTGATCTGATCTTGGTGTACGGACCTTCAAGGACTTATTTGTGGATAATGTTTTTGCCACAACTATCAGACAGATTTGGTCTTCCATCGCACCACTCTTTTAGAAATCTACAAATCTGTAGTTTCGCTCATAGTAACTTCCCCACTTTCCCCCATTTACCTGAGGTCTCTGACATGGATTCCTCCTTTTTGTCCACCCCTGGGCTAAAGGGGTTGATTTCTACTCTTTATAATTTAATCACCTCATTCCGTCCAAACTCTTTAAATTCGATCAGGAACCTTTGGGAACAAGATATTGGGGAGAATATTTCTGATGTGCTCTGGTCACGTATTCAGACACCAGTACATAAATCTTCTATTTGTGCAAGGCACTGTCTTATCCAGTGCAAGCTGGTGCACCAAGTGTATTATACTAAAGTTCATTTATCTAAGATTTATAGCACGTCTTTCCGGCTTGTGACAGATGTCAACAGTCCCCTACAAATCTTATACATATGTTTTGGCGGTGCCCTCAGCTTGGTACCTTTTGGATGGAGATATTTGCTGCTATATCTGAGGTGGTTGGAAGAAAAATTGACCCCAATCCCCTGAGCGACTTGTTTGGGGTCTTCTCTGGAGGGCCCCCCATTAACCTCTTCTCAGGGTTATCCTCTAGCTTTTATGACCATTATTGCTCGGAGTGTGATGCTGCTCAAATGGAAAGTACCTCACCCCTCGTCTTTTTTGCACTGGCTCAGGGATATTCTTTATTTCCTTAAACTTGAGAAAATCAGGATGTCACTACATGGCTCTGCTGAGCAATTTACACGTTTGGCAACCACTGCAACTGTCGGCTAAAAGAACCAACTTTTCCTCTATACCTGACTAATTTACATTAATATTATTTACTTATTTACTTTATCTCCCTTTTTTTCTGGTTTATAGTTGGTATTTTTTTGGGGTATTTTTTCCCATGGAGGTTCCCTTTCTCCCTCTTTTTGTTTTGTTTTTCCATGTTGGCAAGTTTGTTTGTTTTTTTTTTCTTGATCTTTTTCTTTGAGAGTGGAGGCTGCTGGTTTGTTTGTTTGTATTTTTTATTTTTGTATATTGTTTAAAAAAAAAAAGGAAAATTAAAGGTTTGAAAAAAATAACATTTAGGTCCACGTGGCCCTGAGATTAAAAAAAAAAAGTCTGGATATTCTGATTTTGTGTTTTTCTTTTAAACGTTGCTCGTTTTAGTCTGACACAATCTAGTGCATGAAATTACATGATTTTATTTTAAACTTCAGCCTCCTTCTGACCTTTGACGTGGGTTTTCGTCTTCTGAAGTCTTTGGGTGGAAGTTCGGGGGGAAGGCAGTCGGCTCGATTCTCATTCAGGTGGATCGGTAATGACGGAGGATCTGAGTCGCACAAATATCGAGACAGTTTGAACAGATTCAACGCTGCTGCTCTGTCGACGAGCTGATGAAATCAACCGAGCCGTAAAACAGTAAAAACAGCACAACTAACACAATAAACTTAAACAAAAAAACTTAGCCCCTAACTACACTCATACAGTATTAATTTGTTTAATTAAAAAGTTGTATGATATTTTATTCTGATGTTTGTCCTATCTATCACCTTGTTTCAAGTCTGAAAATATTCTTCTTTAATTAAAACACAAAACATATGCACTCATAGCTCTACATCGTATCCGCTCACCTTCAGAATAAAAGCGGTGCGGCTCACCTGAGTGCCGTAAGGCTCGTGGGCAGGGCGTGGGTCGGACATGTGTCCCGCTGGAGGTCCTGATGAGAGGGGAGGGGGCGCGCAGAGAGCAGGGGTTTTTTGTGCGGTCGTCATCAGCCGTAATGCTTTCTTCTGAGCTGGTACGAGCTTTAGGCTGCAGGCGGGAAAAATACAGGAAATGAAGTTTGGCTTAAACTATTATGGAAGCCCATTATTGCTACTTTATTGAAAACAATGTAATGCCATATTCTGACTTGGTGTCTCAAAGTTATGACTTTAAACCTTATAATTAGCGTAGAATCTCATGATATCACTTAATATCTAATATTCAACATAACATCTCGTATTTTAGGTATATTAAATCATAATTTTGAAGTAAAAACTTGTAATTATGACTTGAATGATTATTTTTTCCTCAGAGTTGCAAAATGGACTTTCATAATAAACCACTTAAGCTCTGAAGAAAAACTTATTTACAGTTTTTAATCCACACTTGGATTGCGAGAAAGTTCATGCTCAATAATCCAGGTACTAGATCCAATAATTCTCAGTCAGGTCATCTGGACAGTTTCTTTTTTTATAGAAACATTTCACCCTCCATCCGGAGGGCCT
>JARVGV010001299.1:38191230-38201370 GCA_031762435.1 Hypsolebias longignatus | reverse complement strand
AAAACACAAAAAAAAAAAAAAAAAAAAAAAAAAAAAAACACATCCAACCTAAAACATAAAAAGACGCAGAGAAATTGGAGTTGTCCAAAATAAATGTTGTAATCTTTAAGTATTATTTATAATGTAATTTTACATTTTCTCATTTATTTTCTTGAAACAAGCGGCACGGTGGAGTGGCAGCTGCTGCCGCCTCTCGGCGAGGTTACCGGATCAATTCCCAGTCACGACTTTTCTTGGTGTTTTCTCTCTGAGACCAAAAAGTGAACTGGTAACTTTAATTTGTTCCTAGGTGTGGACACATGTTTGTCTCTGTGTCTGACACCTGTCCAGGTGTGCCCCGCCTCTCACACAGTGACTGCTGGATATGGACACCAGTGACACCAGTGACCCGGAAACGATGAAGCGAGTCAAACTTATTTATTAGTTCATTTCTGACTCATCTTCCTCAGACTTTCCCATTAACGTCACTGAGCATAAAACAAACACGAGATTTCAAGTTCCTTCATTTTGTTTCTTTTGACCACGACACTGACTGCTCATTCATCTGTTAGCAAAATATTTCAAACACTGAACTGATATTAATAAATCTAATTAGATAATAACTACTGCATGGGACTTGGAGGTGAATTCACTTGAAGATCATCAACGTTAGCAAACACAAAGATGGCAACAACTCAGAAAGTTTACAGACACTGAGCAGAAAATTAGGAGTGGTAGTAGCTGAGAGTCATCCCCAACACATACTCTGAGAGCTAACAGAGTGCACAGCCGTGATGTTTTAAACCTTGGCATGCTGGTTGGTAGGCGTTATGCACTTAAATACTTTTTTATTTTGTCTTTTGAGCCTCGAGGTGAGCGCTCAGAGATGAACTGGGGGTGACCCTCGGCTACTACCACACTAAAACACAGGTTGACATTTGTTTGACTGAGCTGAAGCTCAGGTGTCGATCAACTTTGGTTGTAGCTGTGCAAATAATAACACAGAGTCTGGTTAACATCAGTCCAGTGGTTCATGAGATATTATGCTAACAGATAAACTAACACTCACTGCTACAATGATCAAAATTCTTAGAGTGCTAAAAAAATTAAACTGACGGTGACGCTAAAGGAATATTCACATTTAATAGATTGTGCTGGCGTATTAGAAGTGTTTATTATTTTATTTTATTTATTTATTCCTGCATTAAAAGTAATCTTGATTTTGTCCGTTTCAGGCTTCCGTACATCTCAGCGGACAGTGAGTCAGTGTCTGGGTGTTGTTTCACTCTGGGAGCTGCTTAAATCCTGATCCGACTCTAAATGCTGTTTGGAAATACAAAACCCGTTCAGCAAGTTCACAAAGTTTTTCAGGTAAACAAACGAAATCTTGGATGAAATCAGTGTAAATACGTGTTGTTCGTATGATCTGTGGGTGAGATGTCCTCAAAGATGTATTTGTCTTTTGACTCAGATCAGGCAGTGAACATAACAGGAAAATAATAATGTGAGCTTCTAGCTGATTTAGTAAACTTCATTACATCCACAGTGACGTTGTGTTGTGTCCTGGACCCTGAGCTCTTTGTGCAAATGTCTTCACTGATCTAAACTCGTCTTTTCACAGCCCAGGATTTAAGTTTCACCTTCCGGGCCGTGAGCTCCGGTTCAGTGCGACGAGCAGCTCGTTGTTCCAGTAGCTTTGAAATATTAGTTTCAAGTCTGCGTTACAGTAATGAAGTCAGGTCTACACTTCATCAGAAGCGACAGCTTTGTGTCTCGCTGACGTGATTTTGTGACGTAAACTGCATCTTTTTCTTCTCACATCACGTCCAAGTGACTGATCAGAACTTCACGGGTGTTTCAGTGAAAACAAAGAAAAATCCTCGTCTGCAGTTCGCTGCTCTCGTTTCTCTTAAACTGCTCCGCTGAGGAGCAGTTGGCTGAGGCTGTTAGAAAACACAGACGACTTCACTGCTGTTCCAACAAAACTTGTAAAACTAAACAGTTCACAGTAAAGGAACATGTGAACAAGGAAAGCTCTGTGGACGGAGGAGACAGGCAGACAGGAGGGACTGCGTCTCATCAGGACAGTGTAGGGACAAGTTCCCGCTGCGTCAGTTGGAAACAGTGACATTCCTCTCGGCTATAACAGAACTACAGGATCGTCCTGCATCATGGCGTGAAGACAGTCTCTGACTCTACGAACCTCCACTCAGTTGATTCAAGCTGAGCATCGTCTGCAGTTTCTCTTCAAGTATGAAGTGACAAGAAGAACGTCAGCGATAGGCCACGCCTTCAGTCTTGTGACGTACAAGCAGGTCATGCGTCCTGCAGGGCTGGACTTTCTACCTCAAGTCAGCGTATCGTACTTTAGATACTTCATTAATGACCGGGGGGCAAGAAAAACATTAAGACTTGAAAGAACATGTGCACTTGTACACCTGTTCATGTGTTCACATGTATACGCGTTCACATGTGCACCTCTTCGCATGTGCACCTGTTCAGATGTACACCTGTTTAGATGTACACCTCTTCACATGTACACATGTGACCTGTACACCTGCTCACATGTACACCCGTTCACATGTGCACCTGTTCAGATGTACACCTGTTCACATGTACACCTGCTCACATGTGCACCTGTTCACATGTACACCTGTTTAGATGTACACCTCTTCAAATGTACACCTGTGCACATGTGACCTGTACACCTGCTCACATGTACACCTGTTCACATGTGCACCTGTTCACATGTACACCTCTTCATATGTACACCTGTTCACATGTACACCTGCTCACTTGTGCACCTGTTCACATGTGCACCTGTTCACATGCGCACCTGTTTATATGTTCACATGTTCAAACATCGAGCTCTGTTAAGAAGCTCGATGTGACGCGTCTGGACCACGAGCTGCTGCAGACAGGAGGACGAGGACTGACAGAACTAGTTGCTTCTTACAAACAGATGTTGTGAAAAACCTTCAGTGCTCAGAACATTGACCCTTCTTTTTGACCGCGGCTCCGTCATCATCATCATCAGAACTCAAATATTGCACAAAACTCACGTGAACACAACAGCATGTATCAGTAACATGGATCAAAGTGCAGCTGGGCAGGTTGGACAGCTCCAGATGTGGACAGGGGTTTCCTCAAGGCATTTCTTGTAGCTGCAGAGCAGAATCCTGCACCTTAAGGACGAGGTCGTGCTTGGAATGAGTTTGAGAGGGACCTCAGGGATCTCCGAGGCTTCAGAAACATCATGTCTGTAAACTGGTGTTTGGTCTCTCAGGCTGCATGCTGCAGGAACGAGAACATCTGTCACACACGCAGCAACACACAGAGACGCCCGGAGTTCAGCGCCGGCGCTCTGAGGTGTCAGGCGCCGCCGATCCGGTCGGTCTGAGGAGGAAAATGTTCCGACTCGCTCTCTGCAGGGTTTAAATCCAGGACCCAGCAGGAGCTTTCTGATGAACGAGGACGAACATGCAGTTTGACACGTGTCAGAGGTGCAAACCAGAGGCGCCAGCTGACGCTCTGGACACAAGTTCTAACTTTTGTTCTGAGAGTTTGAACCATGCTGCACAAATCACAAACATCAACGTCTCCAGCGGCGGGTCCTTCAAGTCTGTGCAGTTTGGTATTTGGATTTGTTCATCGAGTAGAAGCTAGAGATGCAAGGAGAAGACAAGGACATGTGGACGCTGCTAGAAGACATGGAGGTAGTTGTAGTGAGGACAGGGATGGAGGAGGACTAACTGTGGAACAGACCAAAGAAGAAGAAGGAGTGCTACAAAAACTGACTTTTGGTCAAAAGATGAAAAGACGTAGAAACTGTTTCTGTTCATCATTAAAAACAAATTAATCACATAAACAATTTATTGATGTTTGCTTTTATTCTGACACCAACATGCGCAGCAAAGATCCTTCAAAATAAAATGCTGTAAGCCTGAAGCTAACATCAGATGCTAACGCTGAAGTTTTAACTCATGTTGCTACTGAAACAGATTGTTTGTTTACAAAATATGTTTTTGCTCCATACGTCTGTTACTCACAGCCGCTGGCAGGGAGTTTTATTTTGGTAATGGATCTTTGCTGTTCCTGCCTGGTAGACGACTTCCTGTGTCAGAATACAAGCAAACTGGATGTTAATTACCTTCTGTTTTGCCAGTGATTGTTTTATTGTTATAATAATATTTAAAAAGGGTGAAAAAAAAATTATCATCAATTTTTGATTATAAAAAAGAAAAATGGCTCATAAAAAAAAAAAAAAGTTTTGTTTTTAAAACAAAAGTCTAATTGCCCTTTTTTAGTTCTTGAAAAGAAAATGCAGTCACCAAAACATGGACCTGTTCACATGTGCACCTGCTCACATGTGCACCTGCTCACATGTGCACCAACGTGCACCTGTTGGTGTTAGTTGCAGCGTGAGTGGTGGTCTGCCGTCCTCTGTCCTGAGGGTCAGATGTTCAGGACGAGGACCTCCAGGGGTAAACATGTGGTGTACACATGTGGTGTACACATGTGGTGTACACATGTGGTGTAAACATTTTGACACTGTGCTCCACTTCCTCCACGTAAAAACCTGAAGCTGTAAACTCTGTCGTACAGAAAAGGGGTTCTCCTTCATTCACGTGACATGGATGGATGTGTTGTTGGGTCTGAACGTGTTCCTGCACCTTGAACCCACCTGACTGAAACAAAACGACCGTCCAGCTGAGCAGACATCACTGCTAATGTTCGCCCGACCATAAAAATATAAACGTTTCTTCACAACCCAGAACTTCCTGAAATGGGCTGATGAGTACATGAAGTGTGTTTGGGCGTGTGTGTTAGCGGCTCTACATTAAAGACCAGGATGCACCTGGGCTGCACGGCGCCCCCTGTAGACATGTCGAACCGCGTGGGCTGAGAGTTGAACTTGAGGCTGTGTGTGTTGCTGAGCAGAGTTCTTCGAGAACGTTGGCGGTTCCTCTTTAAAAGCCACTGATGTGGCAGTAAGCCTCCAGGCTGGAGAAGAGGATGTAGAGGAACCAGAGGCCGAGGAACAGCAGGCTGGTCAGGAGGCGGGGAACTCTGGGGCCGCCGAGCTCCCCGCCGATGGAGGGCCGGCGCCTGAACAGGAGCACGGCCATGCAGATGAAAGCGAAGATGGTGAAGAGAGTGACGGAAAACGCCAGCGACCCCGGGTCCACGTTGAACGTCTTCCCCTTGATTCTCCAGTAGACGGCGGCCACCGACCACGCCACGCCGATCCCCAGGAACACGTTGACGGCGTTGCTGCCGGTGACGTTCCCAACAGACGCATCAGCGTGCTGGTCTTGTGTGGCGGCCACTTTGCTCGCAAAAGTATCTGCAGGAAGAAGAGGCGAAGAAATCATCTACAACCTGTATCGTGGAAAAGTTGGGACGTTGTGAGAAATGTAAATAAAGCAGAATTAAATAATTTGTAAATCATATAAACCTGCAGAACAAACGTTAAACGGATCAGAACAGAGACTGAAACAAAACGACAACTGGAACTAAACAGATGCTAAAGCTAAAATTAGCAAAAAGCTAACTTTTACATTAGCTAAAAGTAGGAAAAAAAGCTAACTTACAGCGGTGAAACAGTAGCTACAGTTAGAATGAGTGCAACAAGTATGAAGAAGCAAAACTAGCAAAAAATACCAAGTAGCAGAATGGTAGCTAAATGCTAAGAGTAGCATAAGAGAGCAACATTGCTAAAGAAGATTTCATCATAAAAACAGTTTTGAAGGAATTGTGGAGTAGTGGCGCAGAGGTTAGAGAATGCGGGCCTATGATCGGAAGGTCGCCAGTTCAACTCCCCAGACCGACAACATCAAAATGTGGGTGGGAAATGTGAAACACCCACACCTGCCCCCACCCTGGTCTGCACCCCTGTGGGCCCTTAATTCAATTAAACTCAAAATATTTTATTAATCCCACAGGAAATAAAAAGTAGCTCATCATCCTGGTTTCATTAGTCGTTCCAGATGCTGATGGCTGTGCATGAGCAGGAAGGATCTCATCTTAGAGCAGATCTGAACAATCTGGTTGCAGATGTTGATCTATCTACTTGGACTCGGTGGGTTTCTCGGTCTTCTTGGGCAGCAGGACCACTTGAATCTTGGGCAAAACTCCTGCCTGAGAGGTGGACACTCCTCCCAGCAGCAAGTAGATGGAGATGCGTCCACAGCACCTCTTTTTTAACTCATTTGTGATTTGGGGCTGTAGCTGAGGTATTTATTTGATCTTTTCAGATGTTAATCAGCTGCTCCAGATTGTAAAAAACACCTTGTTGTCATGGTTACGCTTCACAACAAATGTCCAAAAGCAAAAAGGTTTCAGTAAAAATCCTTCCAGCTGCACAGCGTCCGACACCAGAGGAAGTAATCAAACAAAAAATGTGATTTACATCCAGAAAAAGAAAAGAAAAAAGAATTAAATATTTCAAAAGTAACATCCCAGAATGAAGGTAACAGACCCAACATCCCACCATCTGCTCCCCTGGGTACTCCTGACGCCGCCCTCTGCTCCACACAGAAAGCTGTGGTAGCTCAGCAGTCTGTGGTTGCATCTGGAAGGGCAGCCCACGTAGAAACAATCGCCAAGTCTTCGTGCGAGTTAGGTCACTGTGGCAGCCCGTGAAGAACGGAGCAGCCGAAAGAAGAGCGAAGGGATGACGCATTCCTGGGAGTTTTATTTTCAATAAACTGGATATTTTAAAAGGTTTAAAAGGTAAAACAACAAAAGTCGTAGCTTCTTTCACCTGAAGGAGCTGAAGGTTTAGATGAACAAAAGGCCATGAAAGCACAAAGTGTGCACAAAGAAAACTATCTCTAGGAAAAGTCCTGGTTCCACATCATGCTGACTCAGCATTCATCATGATGATCGTCCAGACCTCCAGCAGGTGAAGGAGGATCTCTGCTCACCTGGAATCGAAGTCCCCAGAGCCACGAACACCACTGCGGTCACGGTGTCGCGCAGCCCCACCGTGCAGCCGAAGTGCGACGCCAAGTCCCCGATGATGGCGGTGAGGATGCCGATGACGCTGATGGACACAAAGAAGCAGGCCCAGCCGTTCCAGTACTCTGTGGGCGGGACGAAGGCAAACAGAACCTTCCAGAAGACGGTGAGGAAATGCATGAAGTAGTCGTAACAAGATGGGAGGCGCTCCTCCCGCCCCTCTTCTTCGTCATCGCCATTACCTGGAGGAGAGAAGAGGACCAGATGACTCAACAAGTCCAACACTGATCCAGCCTTGCCGGACTCCACGGTACTGTCTGTTAACGAGACGATGGTGGAGTTCAACACCCACTGGGAGCTCCATCATGTTCTCCAGTCGATGGTCTTATAAACACATTAAATGTCACATTTTAATATTTCAAACCGGAGGTTCCATGTCTGAATGTTCGCTGACGGCGAGCTCACACAGACGGTACCAGAGAGGCTGCTGGGTCTTTTCTGATCCTGCACAGCAGAAAAACCACAGACCCTGGCTCGCACTGGGTCAGACTCCAGGGATCAATTAACCGTCAGACGCTCATTCAGAGCTCGTTCGGTGCGTCTGGCTGCGGGGAGGCGTCTCGTCGTGACACCTGTTCATTCCCTCTGCAACACAAACGGAGCTCACCTGCTCTGACCGTCACCGCCTCCACAAACTGCTCCCTCCAGGAGTGCGTGCCGATCACCAGCGCCAAGTTGGTCTTCTGAATGAGCTGGTCGACGGTGCTCTGCCAATCAGAAGCACAACACACTTCATCAGAGGCCCATCGGACCGAAGGACAGGTGCACAGAGTCCGAGGACTCAGGTGAGCCACCACAGAAGATCAATCTACAGCTGGAAATGAAAAGATCAAATCATGAACTGTGTCCATCTGCTGATATAGATCTGTTTCTGATAGAAAAATCAAAACATTGATGATTTCATTGGAACCGCTTTTCTTTGAAGGACATACAATTATTTATTTAATTCTGTTTTAAAAAAGAACAGATGTGCAAAATAAAACTGTTTTCAAAGTTCCAAATTTCTAGCATTAAAAACAACAAAACTAGAGGAACTGCATTTCCTGCAAAAATGCAGTGTGAATGCTTATTGCAGAAGAACTTGCTGAAAAACAAATGAAATTACTGATAGCTAAAAACATGCTGAAATGTAGATGAAATGAAAGAACTAGCCCAAGTCAGCAAAAAAAAAAAAGCAGAAAGAACACATATTTGATGAGTTAGGTTTAAATATGCAGAAATGAGCACAAAAATTAGGAAATTAGCTAAAACAGCTGAAATTAGCTAAAAAGCTATAAAAAAGGGTAGCTGAAAATGTAGAACAAGCTTAAATTAACAGAAGAAAGCATAAAGCACATTTGATCAGACTTGAAGAAGAAATGAGCACAAAAAGTGTAAATTAAATGCAAAAAGCTGAAATTAGCAACAAACAAACAAAAACAGTAGCTGAAAAGGAACAAAGAAGCTTCAATTACCAGTGGAGAGAGCATAGTTTTACTGAATTAAAATGTGACATAGCAGAAAAAGCTAAAGTTAGCATAAACAGCTAACTAGTAGCAGAAAAAAACTGAAATGAGCAGAAATAAGCTGAAAGGAGCATAACAAGCTGAAATTAGCAGAAATAAATTAATTAGGCTAAAAATAGTGGAAATTACCACAAAACACTATCTGAAAACAGCTGAAATTAGCTAGAAAATTGCTAATAAGCTAGCTGAAAAAGTAAAACAAGCATAAATTAGCAGAAGAAAGCAAAAAAAAACAAACAAAAAAACATGTTTTCCAAATTAGGCTGAAAGAAGTAGAAATGAGCACAAAAAGTGGAAATTATATATATATATAAAAAAAAGGGAAGAAAAAAGCTGAAATTAGCAACAACAAAAAAATCAGCTAAAAGGTAGCTGAAAAGGTAGAAAGAAGCTTAATTTACAAGTAGGAAGTGGAGAGAGAACATTTTTGCTGAATTAGGCTGAAAAATGTTGAAATGAGTGCAAAAAAAAAAAAAAAAAGTTGAATTAGCCAAAAAGCTAAAACTTGCATAAAAACTGCTAAATAATAGCTGAAATAGCAGAAAAAGCTGAAACTAGCTTCTGCTACTTTCAGCTAAAACTTGTAATTAACTTGTAGATAACTTTAGATAGATAGATAAGGTGAAAGGAGCACAGCAAGCTAAAATTAGCAGAAAGAAGTTAGAAGAAGCACAAAAATGTTCTAGTTGGCAGAAATAAACAGAAAGGAGAAAAAAAAAACAGCTGAAACTAGCTAAAAGTAGCTGAAAAAGTTTAAGTTTGCACAAGGAAGCTGAAAGAAGCTGAACCAGAACAAAACGTATCAGTAAAAGGTTGTAAACAGATCTAAAGATTTGAAGGATGTAAAATGAGCTCAGTTCATTTTCTATGTAAAAAAAAAAAAAAAAAAAGAAAATGGCAGAAAAGGCTAAAATATTTCAAAAAGCTAAAGCTGCACCAACACCAAGTCATAGCAGGATTGTCCTGAAAGAGCTGAACATTTTGATTCATGATTTGTTGAAATAGCACAAAAGTTGCGGGACGAGAAACGTAGAGAAATGGATGAGAGTTGTATGAACGCTTCATAAACGTGAATTGTGTCTGTCGGTCACAGCAGCTGCTTCAGGTCATGTAGAGAAATAAAAAGGGACTGATGACAAAATCTCCTGCGCTCCACTGGTGCTGCGTTGTTCTTCTAACTGAATCCTCCGAGGCGTGGCCCCAACACACACACACACGACTCCTTAGTACGGTAATCTAATTACTTCTGCACACTTCCTGCTAGTTCTGCCATTTTTAAATCAACCTGTTCCAGTCGACTGGAAACGGTTCCATGACTTTTACTCTAGAAGATTATTTCCAAACCTTTTCTTGATATAAATTCAAGGAAACCTCTTCAGTTCCTTCAGAAACATTCAGCAAAATCTCCTTCAGCTCCAATTTAATGCTCCTTTCAGCCACTGTCTAGCTACTTTTAGCTTATAGCTAAAATTTTGCCAATTTTAGCTTTTATGTAAAGTGTTGCTATTTTTAGGTTTAACTATACAGTATTTTGCTACATTTAACTTGTAGCTTTTATTTACAGGTAGTCCTCGACTTACGGCGGTCTCTACTTACGGCGCTCCGTACTTACGGCTCTGCCCCTAGTGACGTC
>JARVGV010001299.1:38037907-38053812 GCA_031762435.1 Hypsolebias longignatus | reverse complement strand
ATGAATCTTAGTGCACCATGATAGACAGCATCCAACATCTGCAGGTGCTTGTAGGAGCGTTCATGTAGATAATGTCATCATAATCAATGGAGGGAAGGAAAGTAGCAGCTGCAAGGTGTTTCCTGGCATTCAGACTTAAAGATCTGTTTCTGAAAAAAAGCACAGTTTTAGTTTCAGTTTATCAAGTTTTCAACATGAGGCTTAAAAGAGAGATGTGCATCAACAAAATACCAAAGTATTTGTAAGAATTGGCAAACCCAATAAGAATAGCATTCATAGATAAGACAGAAGGACTTCTGGTATCAAATTCCTGTTTGAAAACAACATCTGTTTGGTTTTATCAGCATTTAAGACCAGTTTGAGATGGAACAAATCTGACTGGATGATGTTGAATTTTTATTTATTTTTATTTTTATTTAACCTTTATTTAACCAGGCAAATCCTAATGAGATCACAGATCTCTTTGGCAAGGGAGGCCTGAAGGCAGACTGTAGCTGGAAAACCTTAGCAACTGATTTAGCTTGACGATAAACAACTGTGTCATCGGTATAGAAATACAAGGATGTGTCAGGAATGATCTGACCTACAGTACTTATTACTTAAATTGTAAAGAAAGTGGGTCCTAAGAATGAGCCTTGTGGTACACCATTGGTGACAGTTAAATAACTGGAAGAAGTACCATTGTGTACATCGACTCTGATCTGAGAGATAGTTAGTGAACCAACCAATAATGTGATTTGAGAAACCAATGACTGAGAGCTTATGACACAAGATGTCCACAGTGTCAAAAGCTTTATTTAGAAAGGTCTAAAATTTAAAGTGAAGCGCAGTAGGCCTTAACATACAATGCTTCAACAACGTCATTAAAATCCTTGAACAAAGTGGTTGTTGTGCTGTGTTGAGTCAGTCAAAAGATTTAAAGATCTTTAAAAGTTTATTTTTGAAGCCCCCTCCTTTAGTTGGTGAGTGACTGCAGGTCAGCTTTTTAGTTTATACCTCCTCACAAATCACCTTGAAGCTAAAATACTGTTTCTGCTTGTCAGAATGTGTCATTGTTGATATTTTTATAGTCGTGAACAAAAATAAAGTCCTAGAAGTGAATGCATATCACCCGCCACCGTCATGAAGCCTAAAAGTAGTAACCTTCACACGTCTTCCACTGACAGTATTACTGACATTAAACAGTGGCTTCACCAAAACGTTCTGTTTTTAAATGAAGGAAAGATCTTTGGTGATGATGCTCGCTGTAACTCAGATGCTCTGACAGCACAGTTCAGACCCAGTCAGAAACTTGGGGGTGACCTTTGACACAGATTTGAAGTTCAGCAAACAGAGCCTCTGTAGTCAAGGCCAGCTCTGATCAGCTTCGTCTTTTAACCAAAGTGAAGCCTTTTTATAAATTGTCTGGACCTGGAAAAGGTCTTTCAGCTCAAAGCTTGACTCACCCTGTTTTCAGCCAGACAAACTGGACGTGAGGCGACCATGTACAAACTGGACGTGAGGCGACCATGTAAAAAGGTAAGTGATCTTTATTAATAGAAGCTCAGGAGTCCTCAGCTGTCCTGAACCATGGTCAGGAACATGACGCTCAAACCGACCAATCACAGCTCCTTCTGATGGTGTGTAATCGTGTTACACACGCATAAATCCTGCAGAACAAAGAGATCCTCTCCTGTTCAGAAGGACTGAGTCCTCATGGTCAGCAGCAGCGAGCTCCGAGTGTTTAAACATCAAAGCCACGGAGCCGTCTGAACAATCAAAATGCATCTCAGCTCTGACTGATCATCTTCAGCTCAATGAATTATTCAGAGCTTGCTTTGTTTTCTGCGAACAACACGGTCTCCTGGGCACATGGAGCCCAACGCTGCAGCCTCTCAGAACCGGTTCTGTTTCATCCGATGGAGCTCAGAACATTCAGCAACATCACGCAGGTGAAACATGCAGAGCATTCATTTAACGAGACATTTAATTAATTAATGTTCAACCCTCCTGGGTCACACCAACCTCTCTGCACACCCTGCACAGCGTTACAGTTTTCTGCAGAGTATGTATGAATTCCCTCATAGAAAGTGAACTGAGCTCATGTTACATCCTTCAGCTCTTTAGATGTGTTTACAGCCTTTTACTGCTCCTTTCACATTTTGTTCTGCTTCAGCTTCCTTGTGGAAATTTAAGCATGTTTTCAGCTACTTTCAGCTAATTTTAGCTGTTTTGTGCTCCTTTCAGGTTCTTTCTGCTAACAAAATTTTGTGCTTCTTCTAACTTCTTTCTGCTAATTTCAGCTTGCATTCAGCTTATTTCTGCAAGTTTCAGTTATTTCAGCTATTATTTAGCTGTTTTATGCTAATTTTAGCTTTCCAGCTAATTCCAATTTTTGCACTCATTTCAATTTTTTCAGCAAAATGTGCTCTCTTCACTCCCATCTTGTAACTTAACCTTCTTTCTGCCTTTTTAGGTACTTTTCAGCTGGTTTATTATTATTTTTTTTGTGTGCTAATTTTAGCTTTTATCAGATAATTTCCACTCTTTCATGCTCATTTTTGCTTCTTTCAGCCTAACTGGGCAAACATGATTTTTTTTTTTTGTTTTCTTCTGCTAATTTAAGCTTGTTCTACAATTTCAGCTACTGTATCTTTTTAGCATTATTTTAGTTAAATTCAGCTGTTTTTAGATAAATTGAAGTTTTTGTGGTAATTTCAGCTACATCCAACATTATTAACTTCTTTATACCAATTTCAGCTTGCTATGCTCCTTTCAGCTTTTTTTTCTGCTATTTCAGCCACTATTGATCTTTTTTAATACTAAATCTAACTTTTTAGGCTAATTCCACATTTTTTAAGCTAATTTAAGCTCTTTCCGCTTCCTTCTGGTAGTTTATGCTTCTTTCTGCCTTTCCAGCTACTTTTCAAGCATCATTATATGAAGAGTGTAGCAACAAAACAACACGTGAACTCCAGCAGCACGAACGCTTCGACAGCAAACACGTGACCCCATGTTCCCTCCATCATTGACCATGGCTGTGTCTAAAGCTAAAACCAGTAAAGCTCCACTGAACCCTCAGCGTGGCTCCTGGACTGAAGCGTTTATAAAACCAACACCTGCGCAGGTTGTAATCAACATTTAGTTTGTACAAGACCGAGACATTTAAATGTAAAGTTTTAATCAGTGCTCGCCTGCTGATGCTAACAACAGTTGGAGCCAGCAAGCACCACATACTGCTTCCCTAATAATCCAGATTTTAGGTTGTTTCTCTTTATTTTATTAAATTAGTCATTTTAATTAAACGTTTGGGTGAAAACCTAATCCAGTATGCTGGAGAATGTGTGTGTGTGGCCCTCATGGACCACTTCCCTGCATGTTTAAACTCCTTCAACACACCTGGTTTGAATGGATGGGTCACTAAGGGGCTTCTGCAGAACTTGATGAGGCACTGGTGAAAGTCACTAATGATATTCTCATGGCCTCTGACAATGGACAGGTGTCTGCACTGGTCCTGTTAGACCTCAGTGCTGCATTTGATACAGTTGATCACAATATTCTACAGAGGCTTAAATATGATGTTGGAATTACAGGAACAGTTCTAAAATGTTTTAAATCAAATTTGATAGATTCTAGTTTGTAAATATACAGTAAATAACGAATCTTCCTCATACACCAAAGATAGTCATGGAGTTCCTCAAGGTTCAGTGCTTGGACCAATACTCTTTATTTTATATGCTTCCATTAAGTAATGTTATTAAACAGCATGGGATGAATGGGATTAGGCAGCACAGCAGATCAGTGGTTAGCAATGTTGCCTCACAGCAAGAAGGTCCTGGGTTCAATCCCGGGTTAGACCTGGGTTCTTTTTGTGTGGAGTTTGCATGTTCTTCTCGTGCTTGCATGGGGTTTCTCTGGGTATTACAGTTTCCTCCCACAGACCAAAAACATGCATGCTAGGCTGCCTCCAGACCTCCTTTGCAAAAGAGATCTATGATCTCAATGGGATTTTCCTGGTTAAATAAAGGTTAATAAATACATTTTCATTGTTATGCTGATGATAATTGTATTTGTCCATGAAATTACGTTTGGTTCTGCTGGAGGTTTCCTCCTGTTAAAGGAAGTTTTTCCTTTCCACTGTTGCCTTTGTGCTTGTTCAGGATGAAAGGGAGACTGTGACCAAGTGAAGATTCAGCTCAGTCTGCTGCCTTCCTTAGATAGATAACTTTGCTAATTGGCTTTTTAATGTATCTGAATGTTTGCCAGTGTCTTGACATTGCCTCGCAGTGATAAGGTCGCTGGATCAAATCCCGGCTGGGGCCGTTCTGGGTCAAATTAGCATGTTCTCTCCATGCATGCGTGTTTTCTCCGGGTACTCCATTTTCCTCCCACAGACCAAAAACATATGTTATGTCATGTTTCTGCCCCCACCTGTCTTAGGTTTTGCCCCCTCATGCCACAGCTCCTGTTTTTCTCTGCCTCTGATCACTCTACATGTTTTGTTTCTCATGCTCTGATCCTGCTACCTCTCACCACGCACACACCGCCTCTCCACAGCAATCAGCTCTCATTCCATGCACCTGTTCTGCTCACTACTTAAGCTCCATGCCAGATTATCAAATTCCTTGAGTTAATAGATGTTCAGTGGTCATGCCATAGCTTTGCCTGTCTATCCTGATTTGACCCCACTCCTGTCTCCTGGTTTCCTCGCCTTGCCCTTGCCTGTTCTGGATTCTGACTTCTGATCATGGTACCGACCCAGCTTCTGATTATCACGACTACGCCTTTTGGATCATCCTCTGGATTTAGATTCTGCTCTCTGACAAGGTGTTACCGACCCAAGCCTGCCTTTCTGGACTTTGCCCCTGGACAACCTGTTTTTGCAAACAGCAGGACTATTCCTCACTCTTGACTGTGAAGGTTAGTGACTTTCACCTTTATGATTATTCCTACAACCTTCACAGTCAACCAAGTTCACTAACACATCTATCTCTGCAGATTGGACCTGTGTCCAGAACCAGACCTCCACCAGCAGTGATTTATTAATGAATCATTTTAATCAGTCATGGTTTGTTGTGCACAAATCCAAAACCCCACTCTTGTCATGTTAGGCCGATTGGTAACTCTAAATTGTCCCTAGGCATGAGTGAGAGAGTGAATGGTTGTTTGTCTCTGTGTCCCTGTGAGGAAGTGAAGACTGGTCCAGGGTGTCCCCCGCCTCTGGCGCAGTGACTGGACATGTGTTACAGTAACAACTGCAACACAAAAAGAAGAAGGTAAAGATGATGTTTGGATGGCTCAGTTGAAATGAATTAAATCATATGGTGTATTTTGTGCTCAGGCTCTAAACAGCAGACGTGTTTGTCTAAAAATAAAAGGTGTGACGCTGACGGGCGTAAAAAAAAAAAAAAAAAAAAAACTTCTCTGTTACCAAAGAATCACATGATGACACAGAGCAGCCGAACACAAGTTAAATGCTGCAAACTTCAACAGACATGAGAGGACGTGACTCGTTCAAAGGACGCATGAAGTGCACAACAAAACTGTGGCTTTAGGTCCCACGTGCACTCTGTTGCCATGTGCACTTAACATGTGCATCTCGTCAACTAGGAATACTGTATTTGCACTCCGTATATGTGTGCACTCTGTAAATGCATGCACTCTGTATATACGTGCACTCTGTAAAAATGTGCACTCTGTAAGTACGTGCATTCTGTATATACGTGCGCTCTGTGAATATGTGCACTCTGTATATACGTGCACTGCAAATGCATGCACTCTGTAAATATGAGTGCTCTGCGAATATGTGCACTCTGCATACACGTGCACTCTGAATACACGTGCACTCTGTAAGTATGTTTGCTCTGTGAATGCATGTGTTTTGATGGATGATTGTTTTCACGCCGTCTCGTCCCATTTAACTCGTTTATCACGTGCAGGTGTGACGTCTGTGTGTGTTTTTGTCTTTTTGTGTGTCCAAACCCATTAAAGGCCGTCGCAGCTCACAGTCCAGCGACTTTTGGAGAAATTACTTTAAGTCGTGCTTAGCGGTGGAGAAGATTCCAGGAGACATGAGGTGTAAAAATCAAGTTTGGTGACCATTTCTTCTTGTTGAGTGAGAAAATTCAACATTTAAATATAAATATAACACATTGGGTTGATATATTTTATAATTTAGTAGTGCCTAGTCTGGCTAGAAAACCACACTTAACAGTTTTAGACTGAGAAAACCTCAGAACTAGGACAAACTCTGGGGGTCCTGAGGGACACCTCCCATAGTCTGGGAGGGACTTTTGGCCGACCTCAGTGTCTGAGGAGGTCCAGGGAGATGCCTCTCCTCCAGTTTTTGTCCCCAGATTCTGGGGGGTTCAGGAGGAAGTTCTCCTCCAGTTCCTTGTTCACAGACTGAGATATTCCAAGAAATCCTCCTTAAACTTTACAACTTTGTGTTTAGAAATATCAGGGGCCTCCCCAGGATTACAAACAGATTCAAAGCCCCTTTTCATCATGTCACATGAAGCTGTGGCTGGATGAGGAGCAAACAGCAGCACAGGCTTTGAACAGAGGCTGAAGACTTTTAAAAGAATAACTTGATTTCAGAGCAACAGAAAGCAACGAGGCAGGAAATCCAAAGGAAAGTAAATCAAATCAAATTAAATTAAACTACATATTGAGCTGGAAAAACTGGGTCAAAATCAACATAAGAGCAAAAAGCCACAAAACCACAGCAAAACTCAAAGATCCATCAGGTGTTGGGTAGTTATTAAATCCAATATGACAAAAAACTGAATTACAGAATGACTTGACTTTAAAGTGGCATCAAATCCCAAAGGAAGCACATTTTTCTTTAAATTATTCAACTATTGCAGCTGCAGAGCAGCAGCTGCCACATCCGGCCCAACGAGGAGACGATGAAATGGAAATAAGCTGCGTGGCCGTACAGTCGGACCAAACACGTGAAGCTGGAACAGGAAACACACACAAGCACGCCGAGTGTTTACGAAGCGTCGCTCTTTCATCCCTCCTTCAGATTTCTTGGTCCCGCTGCTGCCGTGTGAACGAGCTCCATCCATCTCCCACTGAAAGCTGCCTTCTATAATTACAAACGCCTGCCTTCCTCTGCACCAGCCAGCACTCCCATTAAGGCTGTGCACGGCCACCAGCCGCCCCTCCAGCACCTCCACTCCCTGCAAACCAGGCTCAGCGTCAGCCGCCATCTTTTCTGAGGCGAAACAAGAAGCCTGGAGCAAACACACACACCCGGCTGCTGCTTGAAGGTGTGTGTGTGTGTTCACGTCTGAAAGATAATCTGATGAAATGCGAGTTAAGACTCTTCACTGAAAAAACACTGATCTGACTGAGGGAGGTGTCTCGTGAACATGCAGGTAGACATGTGGACAACAGTCTGCTCCAGACCTCCAGACCTCCTCTTCCTCTTTGTCTTCTCGTGATCATCACTGGAGCCAACGCGTCCTGCAAACATGGAGCTTTCATGAAGACGTCGACATCGTGGAACTTCAGAGGCTTTATGATTCTTCATGTGGGCTGAGTTAAGTCCTGATACTGTTAGTTTTTCACTTCTCCTTGTTTAACGGATGTTTTACTGAAGCTCCTCTTGATGTTCTGCACCTCATCCATGGTGTTTTGCCACCGTCTCGACACAGCCCTACACAGCACCAGTTAAGGACCTGCACACTGCCGGTACCATCTTGTTCCAGGGGCCGGTTTGGTACAAGCTGACAGCAGCCGTTGATCAGCCAGAGGAGCTACATCACTAGATGATCTGCAAGCTACAGCTGAACATCCACTCCCTCTCTGATCGTCCATTCATAGGGTGATAAAGGACCACAATGGGAGGAGTGGATCGAGCACAATGACCAGTTATGATCCCGCCCACTTTGCACTGATGATCCCGCCCACAGAGCTGGGAAACAAGTCTTATAAAGTCCACCTGAGAAGAAGCGAGAAGAAGAGAGCCGAGCGGAGCTGCATTTACAAATAGCAAAGCAGCTTTAGTTCACCTGCTCCTCATCCCAGTTATCACAACACCCTGTGCCAGACTGATGGGTTCGTGTGTTCAAGACCTTGGACCTTGACCTTCAGCTGCTTTTATTGTTCAGCACCGTTTCCTCCTCAGGTTATTTTATTCTGCTGCCCTGTCAGATCTTTGAGTGTGCACCTTGGGCCCTCACATCCTCCACAATATGACAGAAGGAGGCACAGGAGGGGGAGTGGGGGTCAACCGTGTCACAGTTGGACATCTTCCTCCATCTTCCACTTCCCTCCAGCTGCACAGCCAGCAGACCTTCCATACGTCGGCCAAAACGGAGCTGGTGCTGCCTTGATTTGAGGTTTGGAGACTGTTGAGACTTTTAAATCTTTGCTCAAGACTCTTCTTTACTCCTTCACATTTGATCCATGCAGAGTCTGAGAACAAGTTAGAGCTGATTTTTATTGTTGTTGCATTTTATTGTTAACTTGTTTATGTTAATTGAGGGGCACTAGATGTATTTTTTACTCTTTTTAATCTGTCAACTGTAAAGCACTTTGGTCAGCTTTTGTTGTTTTTGTGTGCTATAGAAATAAATTGACACTGGAGACGTGACAGCAGCAGGCTGACGTCAACCCCCCCGGACCACCTCAGTCCTCTCTGGAGTCCACCTGGAAGGCGGCGCCTCAGGCCCAACTTGGAGTGTTTTGTGAAACGTGTTCAAGTAGAAGTTGGTATAAGAGCCGGCTGAATCCTTTTAAAAGATTTTAAAACAATTCACTTTTTTAAAAATCATCGTAATGTGGTGGCACAGAGGTTAGAGAAAGCACACCTGTGATCCGAAGGTCACAGGTTCAACTCCCCGGTCAGACAACATCAAAATGTAGGAGGGAAAGATGAAGCACCCACACCTGACTCCACCCTTGGTTACCCTACTATGGGCCCTTGAGCAAGACCCTTAACCCCCACACCCCCAACTGCTCTCCTGCCACACAGAGTAGCTCAGTGGTCTGTGGTTGCGTCAGGAAGAGCATCCGGCGTAAAAACAAAAGCAAATACTTTGTGCGAGTTAGTTTGCTGTGGCGACCCCTGAAGAAAGAGCAGCCGAAAGAAGAAAAAATCATCTTAAAGGAAATGAGACGCCATAAATAATGTGTCAGAAGATAAAAATCTTCATTTGTGTTGTCTGTGACAGCTGTCTTTTGCAGGTAAGATACTGACTACTCAATACTGCTCCACACACCACCAATACAAATACCGTTATTTGTTAACAGAATCCACCTGTCGACAGGGTTCAGAGGTCAGAATAAGGCGTTATGTTCAGTGTTGAACCCATTGGTTCTGACTCTTCTACAGGCAGAACCAGTTGTCAAGACTAACTGGACCTGAGGGTGAACAGAACCAGCCTGAACACCCTGATGCATTAGTACACGTCTAATACTGAAACATGTTTTCTTGCCTTGTGATTAAATAAACGTCGTGTGTGTTCACGGAGGTTATGAGGTGATAAAAACAAACGCTCCGCTCTCTTTCCTGACATGATTACGGCGTGTTAAGTGAGGGGAAGCTGCGCGCATTACAGCACAATAATAAAACGGTGAATTTATTTGTTTGTGTGGGCGAGAAGGAGCTGCGGAATGACGAGAGCTCTCCAACAATGCAGCTGAAATGAGCTGAAGAAGCTAAAAAAGCTAAAAAGAAGCAGAACTCACCAAAACCTAAACGATGCAAGAAACTCGTTAAGTTTAAAGAAGCCAACGGAAAAAAAAAAAAAAGAGACTAGCTAAAAGCTAACCGTAGTTAGCTAGTGGTTTGAGGTTTTTCAAATGACTCTCAAAGTGTTTTTATAAAGAAAAAATATGTAAATCAAGTTAAATATTTAGGAAAAGTACAAACATTTTATTAGCCAATGTTTGCTGAACGTTTTGCTACATGAGCAACTAAATTAGCACAAAGTCTGCAGAGCAAGACTTGACTTCAAAGACAAAAGCATGAAACCAGCAGAAGCGTTAAATCAGCACTCTCTCAGTTTATTTAGCTACATTTAGAATAAAGACAAAGGACAGAAAAATAACGGTGGAAAACCCTCAGTTATTATTTTAGATTTAAGCTAGCACCTTGAATCTTGAATGTGACGTTTTCAAACTGTTTTTAACTCTTCGTGGTCTCTCAGGTTTATAAATATCAACAGTTGGACCAACTTCCTGTCCGATGTGAGACGGTCCGTCGTGGTCGTGCCTCACGGCGAGGCTCCGTTGAGGAGGTCGTATCTGTGTTTGTTGGCTCTGCCTGGATAACAGCCGAGGCTCTTTGAGTTGAAATGCTTAGTTAGAAGCTTGAGTCTTTTTAAGCTTTTACCCAGTTCAACCTCCCCCCATGATCCCAGTTCAGAGTCAGAGTCAGAGAAAGACGGAGGAAAGTGGCAGAAAACTGATGAGAAAGAAAGTCGCTGTGTGGTGACGACATCAGACTGATGTGATGCTGAATGCGACATGAAAGTCCCGCCCCCTCACAGCTCACCAACATGAAAGTCCCGCCCCCTCACAGCTCACCAACATGAACGTCCCGCCCCCTCACAACTCACTGACATGAAAGACCCGCCCCCTCAAAGCTCAGTGACAGGCTGTAAATCACAGGGTAACACGACACTTTGATCAAACTTTGATTAACACATCAAAAGTCAAATAATTTAAATAATTCATGAGCAAACAGCAGCAAGAACATCAACCATCAAAAAACAACATCTGAAAATAATAATCTGAAGATTATTTTTAGTTTCTGTTCAGGAAATCTCATTTACATGGAGGGGCGGGGCTTAAAAATGCTTAAAACTCCTGCCGGCCACTAGGGGGCGCTTACCTGTTGTTGCTTCAACTTCCTCCTTCTAGTTCTGTCTCTAATTATAATAAATGCTGATGGGCAGATCTGAGCGTTTCTTTTGATTTTATTTATTTTATTTATTTATTTTTTTTTTTTTGGGGGGGGGGGGATGTTATCGTTTGTATTTTAGGTTCTCCAAAAAAAAAAAAAAACTAATAGAAAAAACTGGATAGAAAACAACAGATAAACTTGTAAATACAAACAAATCTGCCACTAAAGCAACAAACATGAAGCTGGCAGCTTTTTTTACTACAAATCCTTCATGTCTCATTAAAGAGTCATAATAGATGGACTGGACTCGGTCCAGAACCTTCCTAACAGAACAGAACACTCACAACACACACAGACACACACACACACACTGCACAGCACTGCAGGTCACAGTTTTCTGCTTGTGTGTGTGTAAATACATAAACTACAGACACACACACGCATGACAGTAACTGCACTTACCCAAAGCTAACATGGGCCCTGGTGGGTCAGCTGCCCTGAAACAGATAAAAATATAATTAATACTAAACAAACACACACACTGTTATAAATGTGTGTGTCGCACAAAACACACATGTTTTGATTAAAGCAGCAGCAGGTGAAGGTGCAGAAACAGCTGAACACATGAATGGACTTTAGCTTCTCTACAGGAAATCACTCAGAAGACGTTTCCTCTGTGTGAGTGTGTGTGTGTGTGTGTGTGTGTGTGTGTGTGTGTGTGTGTGTGTGTGTCTAGGTGTGTGTGTGTGTGTGGGTGTGTGGTGCTGTCAGAGCCGCCCACACAGCCAACATTAAATTCTGCACGCTCCTTCCTCTCACATGTGATTTGTTCTAGTTGCAGTAATCGTGCTCTCCTCGCTGTCCTCGCCAAGTTCCTGGGGAATAAAGGAGAGTTTACGGCTCCAGCCGAGGTGGAGATGCAGGAGCATCCAGCCTCAGAGGAGAGCGTGGGAACGTCTCGCTGGCTTCTGAGCTGCTGCTCTGCCAAAGACTGAGCAGCTTGTTCAGCTTCTGTCGGCTCCTCTGACTGAGACGTGCCTCAGATACCAACCAGCCGCTCCTCCTAACAGGACCGGGCTGAGAAGATTGGATTATTGATCCGGGTCCTCTCAGCTCTGATCCTGATCTGGGATCTGCCAACAATGATGCAATAGTTAGCCTTTAGTATCTGTCCAGAAAACTGCAGTATCATCTGGGTGTTGTGCTGAAGCAGTAGAACATCCTCATCAGCCCACCGGAGAAGATTTAACTCAACTAATCAGGCTGACGAGAAACCAAGAAGCTACGAAGCAGAAGAGATTAAAGAGAAGAACATCTCTCCCGTCTTTAGTCAGATTCACCCACAAGAGTTCAACTTGGCAACTTCTGGCCGACAGATGACCCTCAAAGACAAATGTGAGCCCAGCTTCCACTGGCTGAACCTTCTGAAGGTCATTAGAAAGGTTAAAACAAAACCTGGACTTCTGAAGCTGAAGATGTTTCTCTTCCCACCCGGGAGACTTCATCTTAGAACATCCTTGACGTTGAACGCCGACACACGGGTTCACTTTGAGCCAACATTCAGTTCGTCTTCTGACCTGTTTAGTCCAGATGTTCTGGGTTCACCTGTTTGAGTGGGCTAGAGCTCCAGTCCAGATGTTCACCTGCTGCTTGTCTCCAGCAGGTGAGGACACGTCGTCCCTCTGTCTTTCCAAAGGGTCAAACAGGAAGCAGCCAGACTTGCTGCTCATCGGAGGCGACTTTTAGATTCTCCCAACTGAGACGTGAAACGTTCTCACTGTGCAGACATTCCAGAGACCTTCTCCACGTTCAGCGGAACCAAACCGTTCCTCCCTGCCGCCTCTGAAGCGTGACGTCTGTCACCGTTCTTCTTTTTTCATTAACAGACACGTTCAGGTCGTAACCTTTGACCCTTCTCTGGCTGCAGGGATCAGTTCTGCTCTACTTCAGTCTTGATGCAAATGACGGCTCCTCGGCTTAATTGGAGACGAAAACATTCACCGAACTGCAAACATCTGGCTGCTCAGCCAACAACAATAATAAAATCAACCTCGTCGCCTTCTGTGGACGCACGTCTCATCCCAAACTAAGAGCCCTGATGTGCAGCGGGTTCAAGCAGTTCCAGGAGGCCACGGAAGCGATCAATAAGAGACGGTTTGTGCGATGGAGCAAAGATGTCTTCCGTCTTTGACCCTAACCTGTTTGAGTTCATCTGATGAACTTTAATATTTTTATTGGAAATGATTTACCGGTATTCAGAATCGCACAAATAAAAAGAAATGCTCTTCCGAACACGAAACAGACACAGGGAAAAAGTCAAAACATTAAAAAACATGAACGGACATAAAACCATAACCTGACTGAGCCTCGTAAAACACAAATAAGATATTATTAATAAAAAATATGCACAAATGGTCGTTTAGTTGGACATCGGCTTCTTAAACGAGGTTAATTTAAGATGTTTTTCTCTCTGGCTCACGTTGTTGTGATGGTAATGTAAAATTAATGTAGGAAGCCTGAAATGATAAACTTCCTTTCTCTGGAGAATCTTCATCCTGCAACCAAACTGAAGCAACATTTGAAATTCCCACTCGAGGCTCAGCTTGACATGTTCCAAAGGATTCTCGTGAGCAGACGTCCACAAAACAGAAAGACGAGTGTTTGTGGTTTGGACGGAGTCAGGAGGTTTATTTTGTGCAGGAGCTGCTGCAGCGTTTGGACGGACCTTTAGACTCTAACAAACGACAGCGAGATTTTGAATTTGAGTTTTGTTAAAAGTTTTCATCATGCACTTTTTAAATAATAAAGGTTGAACGTGTAAAATGCTGCTCTGTTGCTGTTCATTTGTTAAATGAGAAGACTGGAAACTGTTAAGAGTTAACAACATATTATTTCGTTTAAAACACATGACTAAAACTACATCTGATATATTTAGCACTGTTTTGCACTACAAGAAAGAAGCCCAATACTTTATTTGTTTTTTATTTAAAAACTCTCTAGAGCTAGCAGTGGATGTTCTTGATTGTGTTTTTGTGGTAAAGCAGTTTTCAAAATAAATGCTGGCAAAATGACACCCTATGCTTTTTTTCCATTCATATTGCAAGTTTTATACCAAAAACATATCATGATATATATCGTTGCCACCACCCATCACAGCCACCTAGAAAGGCCCCGAGACCAGGATTTGATCCGGCAACCTCGCTGAGATGCGGCAGCTGTGATGTCCCCTTTCTTCAACCCCGGTGCTTATTTTCAAGTTACCCAACAAGACAAAAGGATGGAGGGCGTTTCCAAGTCCCCTCTTCGCTCTGCGACTGGGTGTGTGTGAATAAAACAAAGATCGCTGCACATATTTATGATGCTCACACACGTTCAGTGATTATTCTTAGAGATTCAAACAGAAAAGAGACGACGAACACGTGCACAGTTTGGAACGATCACCGTGTCTGTATTAACATCGGAAGCTTCTTGTTGAGCCTGATTCTGCTGAAGGTTTCTTCCTCATGAGGGAGTTTTTTCTTTCCACTGTCGCCTTCATGCTCAAGATGAAAGTTCTGTGATGGAGTTCAACTCAAAGCAGTCCGCTCCTCAGATAAATAGTGTTAAATTAATATTTTTATAAATGAATGTTTCTGTTCAGTCCCTGAGACGACTTCTGTTGTGACTTGGCGCTGTATAAATAAACTGATCTGAACTGTTTCCTGACGGTGCCAACTTGTTTTGTTGGGACTGTTTAAACTGAGGAACGTTCACACTGTCCTCGTGAACTAAAGTACATCTATTTCATCACATTCCAACCACTGGAGAGAGTTTTCAAGAACTGACGATCAGGACAAAGACGGTTCATCTGTAATCCTCTCAGGTGTCAGACAGAAAACTGTCTGCACACGGTGAACCTAGAGCGGTGAGAAAGTCTGCTACATTTACTGAAAGTGACATCCCTGAGTGTTCTTCTGCACATAAGAGAAAAGTTTGACTTTTATTAGACAGAAGACAGAAACGGATTGCTTCACTGCATTTCTCATTTCACCTGATAACAAGCGTCTGTCAGGTCGATCCTGCTCATAAACTGCTCACCTGAACAGGGTATGAATTATTTCTAATGGTAGACTGAACGCTCTCATAATGATGAACACAAGCTTGATCATCATAAATCTATGACATTCTTAACTAGTAGTATTTTAAATGTGTTTTTTTTTTTCATAACTCACTCTTCATCAATTTGTCTGTGCAGAGCTTCGTGTCATTAGTCACACGGTGAAGAATGAGCCACAGATCAGAGCCTATAAAAAAATCCATTCAGAGCTGGAGCGCCTTGTCTTCAGTCTGGTTAAAGGCCAGACCTGAAGCCTCCACGTCGCCTCTGTAGCTCTGAAATGTGACTGAAGCGGAGCACCGTTTAACAAAGGAGCAGGAAGAACCGAGCTTGATCAGCACCGCAGGTGGTCTGTCAGGCGCTGACAGGAAGTCCAGCATGCACACAGAAACATAAAGCCACGTGTTGTAACCTACACTGAACATGTAGCATGTCCACCTCCGCACCACAGCAGCTTTATTCATAAAGCACTTTAAACCACCGCAGAACCAAAGAGCATAAAAGAGCAAACAATTCAATGATTGTTAGTCTTTAGTTAGTACCTGTATACACCTGTATACAGGTGTAGCAACCTGGTGAGATGAGGTGAGACCATTTAAAGCTTTAAAAAAACAACTTTTTGAAATTAATCTGAAATCGAAATGCTTTTCGTTCGACTTTCACGGACTTGCTCTTTCCTGATTTTTCAATAACTGTCAACTTTAATTTTACTCAGGTGATTGGGACGGTACGAGATTTAAAAGTTAATGAAAAAATACTTCAGACAGGTGCCGCCATTTTTTGTTTTCTCCCAGTAAGCTGTATTGCCAGTCCAAAATAACTACATTACCCAGAAGCCAACAGTGCTTCTGGCCGCTGCTTTCTGCTGAAATGGAACATTAGTCAACTTAGTCATACCATACCATACCAACTTTATTTATAAAGCACTTTATGCACCCAACAGGACCAAAGTGCTGTACACAATCATAC
>JARVGV010001299.1:38026378-38037807 GCA_031762435.1 Hypsolebias longignatus | reverse complement strand
AAATGTGTTTCCAAGCAGTTAGTTAACAAAATACCCTCAAAAAAATGAAAAAAATATAAAATGCTGCATAAAAAAGGTAACGAACGGCGCAATGACGTCACTGGGGGGGCGGTCGTAAATGCGGAAATTCGTGAACAAAGACGGTCGGAAACCGGGGACTACCTGTATTTACCATTCTTTGATCTTCGTCATCCTGACTCGTCTCATTCCCCAGGTTTCCCCTGTTTATAGATTAATATTAATTCACTGTAAACAAAGCACTTTAATTAATTTGAGTCTTAGAGTCTGTTCTCTCAGTCCTTATTCTCTGGGGTTTCCATTAAATGTTACAAAATCTCCAAGTTAAAAACAGGTAGACCAAAAGATAAAACCAGATCAAGAGTGTGTCAATGTTCCTGAGTGGGACCAGCCACAGACTGCACAAGATTGATAGTCAGTGAGGTTTAAAAAGGTCTTTGTTGAACCAGAACAACATGAACATTAAAATCACAAACAATAACAATCCAAATAAACAAAAAAAGTGATAAATTCAGTCAAGAAATCTGAGGTAATTTACAAAGTCCTTGTATCTGGGAGGTGTAGAGCTGCCCAACTCAAACAAGTTCAGTTCAAAACTACTGGCTAAGAATGATGAGAGATGCTTACATTTATAGTGATTCTTAAAGATAGTCACTATACCTCCTCCTCAGCCTGACATCCACGGAAATAGGAGCAACCCACCGGGAAAAGTTCATTAAAAATGCCAAACTCATCAACAGACAGCCAAGTCTCAATTACACACCAACAATCTAGTCCTCTGGACATAGATGAGGTCCATGGGTCTGGGGAAACACCCCATCCAAGACAACAACAGGTACCAGCTAGGTGATGACAAATTCTGAAAACACCAATAAAAGATGAAAGGAGGCACCACTACATACTCCTCCCATAAGCATCCCAGAGCTGCTTTTTTCACCAGCCCACTGCTACGTTTACTGCAGCGACGGGTGCGATCACTCCGGGGAGGTTGCACCCGGACACAGAGAAATGTTGGAACACCCGAAAGAAGCAGGGACAGATTTATTGTTGGTAAAGTTCTGCTTCACAAAATCTCTGGCATAAAGTTGAAGATCCAGCAATGTTTGGCGATTGTACATCAACAGAACTGACATCAAAATGCTGCTCAACCCAAGAAAAACAAAGAAATGAAACATGGGCAGTGATGGACGGCAAGCCACACACACTGGCACATCGTGGTTCTTTAAACATCATCTCCTGACAGCAGCAGGAGGAAAGACCTCGATCTGATCGTAGGGACTTCATCGCACAGCGACACATTTACACCTTGTTCAAGAACAGCTCAACTCCTCAGAGGTGAGAAACAGTTCCACAACATGGCGTTCCTCAACTGAAACTGTTGGTTTTCCACACTTCCCAGATATAGACTGTTTTTATTGACTCTATCCATTCATCCATCCATTATCTTTTACCCACTTCTTCCTTTGTCCAGCAGTCACTGTGCGAGAGGCAGGGGGCACCCTGGACAAGTCTAGTCCATCACAGGGACACATAGAGACAAACAAGACAAACAACCATTCACGCTCTCATCTAGGCACAATTTAGAGTTACCAATCAGTCTAAATCAGCCTAGGCTGATAATGACTTTATAAACGCATTTTTTGTTCCAGCTGCAGAGGTTTTAAAGGTGAACGTGCACACTGACTAAATGCTAAACACAGTTGGATCTCTCCCAGCTGAATAAATCCTCTTTGCCATTGATGAGTGTGGTCCACTCGGCTCTCCTCTTCCCAGTTCTTCTTCTCAGGTGGAGGTGATTTTACGGCGGTGGAGACTGCCGTGTTCACCTGCTCTGTGGGCGGGACCTTCAATGCAAAGTGGGTGGGATCGCAACTGGTCAGTGTTTGAGCCACTCCGCCCGTTGTGTCCTTAATCGCCCTATAATTGACTTTGATTTCTTTATCTTATCCCGACACTGCTTATAAGTCCGGGTGTAGCCATGCTGCACCATCATCTCTGAAATCTCTCAGTAAATCTGCTCATTTCTTGTGGCGCCCGTTGTCAACACAATGAGGAAGTGGAGGTTCTGATGGAGTTTGCAGGTCATCCAGTGATGTCATAGCTGCTGTCTGATCACGTCTGAACCGGCCCCTTGGTGAAATCCGCTTGGAACCATGAAAAAGGTGGTTCCATAAACTGGGCTGAGTGGGGTGGTACCGGAAGTAGGGAAGCCTTTAACTGGTGCCTTGTCGTGTGAAGCAGAGGAGAGTTGAGACAGTGTAAAAGCATCAATACGAACACAGTGACCTTATCTCTTTTGTTCGAATTAGAAACCTGAGTAATGACATTTTAATAAGCTGGAGCTGCCCGTGGCGAACGACAGAGCATCTCCAGAATGAGCGCTGAACCATGCAGGCCACGTCCCGACTTTTACAATTAATATTGATTAAGTGATCAGATAGAGGCAGCTGCAGGCCTCTCAGCTGCATCACGAGTGAAAGCTGCACCTTTCAGCAACAACAGTTCTTCATGTACAACGTTAAGGTTAAAGCCAAGTTTGAATCTGTGCAAACCAAACACAGAGAGGCTGCTGGATAATCACAACCTGATTGGATGTTTCATTTTAAACAAATGTGACCTTAGTTTAAAAGAAGAGACAAAAACATCTGCTTTTTAATAAACGAGATTCAGACAAATAAAGCTAATCATACACAAGCTCCATCTGGAAGCAGATATGATAAAAAAAAAGTCTACACAGGAAAACGATGGATGTATCAGGTCTAACATAACAAAAGTTTTTCCTCCCGCGATGTAAAACCAACTAACCAGAATATTGTAAAATAATGCGTCTAATTCACACCTTGTTTTTTTTCCCCCAGGTGCTGCAAATGCATCACAGTCAGATTAACTTGTTAAATTCACATTTTATTTCATTTCCCTGCTGGTTTCTCTTCTTCAGTCGGAACATGATGGTTTCATGTATCGTAGTGATTTACAGAGAAATGAAAACTTCCAGTCGTCTTGTTGAAATGTAGAAAGTTTAAAATATGAATCTTTGATGTGTGAAAACAGAACGAAGCCGAGAAGAGCTGCTGATTAAAAGATGGTCCTCCTGGAGGTTGGTGCAAAAACTGACAGCTGAAAATCTAAAACTAGACTTGTTGCTGTTTTCACACAAGCACCTGCACACATCTGTAACACTTGTGTTTCTGACGCAACAATGTGTAACAAACAAACAAACAAACAAACAAACAAACAAACAAACAAACAAACTGGGGGAACTGGGACTTCCACACTCCACCTGCACATGGGTGAATAGTTTTCTGTCTGACCTCAGTCAGAGGGTTGGAATGGGCCATCACACATCCATGGCCCTCAGCCTCAGCACAGGAGCCCCGCAGGGCTGTGTGCTGAGCCTCCTGCTTTATGTCCTCTACAGACATGACTGCACTCCTGCTCACCACAGCAACACCACAGTGGTGGGGCTCATCAGTGGGGGGAATGAGCTCACCTACAGGGACGAGATGAAACACCTGACTGCTTGGTGCAAGGGGAACATTCTGCTCCTCAACACCTCAAAGACTAAGGGGCTGATCATCGACTTAAGGTAAAAGAAAATGGCGGTCCCACCCCTGATTTTAAGCAGAGATGGTGTGGAGAACACAGCTGACTACTGTTTCCTGGGAGTCCATATGGAAGGGAGTCTGACCTGGAGTCTGAACATCTCTGAGTTGCTGAAAAAGGCCCAGCAGAGACTGAACTTCCTGAGAGTGCTGAGGAGGAAGAAGATCACCCAAAGACTGCTGGTGTCTTTCTAGCGATGCTTCACAGAGAGCATCTTAACATACTGCATCAACGTGTGGTGCCTAGCTGCCATAGCACAGTGGCTCAGAGGAAAGCGCTCCAGAGAGTTATCTACACAGCCCAGAAGATCGTGGGCTGCCCTCTTCTCTCACTGGAAGATCTAAACAGTCCCCGCTGCAAAGGAGAAGCCCACATCATCTTAAAGGACACGTGTCACTCTGTACTTGATCTGTTTGAACCATCAGGGGAAAAGTTCAGATCAATCAAGACAAGAACAAACAAATTCATAATAAATAGTTTTTACCCATCAGCCGTTGCTGAACTGAATAAGTACAATAAGAAAAAAACTTGTGTAATATCAATCTGCTTGTGTTTAAAATCTGTAATTATTACCCTTTTTATGGTTTATACTGTATTTATATATAAATATTTTGTTTTATATTATACTGTTTTTGTTTTTGCTCTGGGAAGCAAACCCAAATTTTGTCGTATTTAGGTGCAATGACAATAAAGGTCTATTCTATTCAAACAAGTTTCTTTGGTTTTCTGGAGACAACAGCTGTGAGTTCTGGAACAGCTGATCATTTTCTGTTCATTTAGGCTGCAGGAGCAAAATGTTGGTGTTTTGTTTAAATTTGTGGCAGATTAAATAAATTACTTGCTTGTTTTTGTTGCTTCTCCACCTTGACTCTGAATTCTGCGCCCCTTTAGTTTGTTTAAAATCTTTTCCAATTAGCTGACTATTCTAAAAACAACAAAATCAGGCCAAATAAAATCTGGTGTCATTAAAGCGTACGGTTATTTTCCAAGCACAAATAGCAGCAGCTTTAGCAGCACATGAAACCATTTCTGCAGAAACATCCAAACATTTCTGTCAGAGTAACAACAGCAAACTGACAGGTTTATAAAGTGTTATAAAATCCAAACCTTTGGAGATAGATGTCTTAAGGCAGAAAAGATAAGGTTCTTTAACTGAAAAACTGAATCAGTACCGCAGAACAGCCTGCACCTCCAGGTTCAGACCATCTTCACTTCCCTCCCTGCAGGTTTCCACTGACACCACACCGAAAACGTTGTATTTTTACAACAAACACATATAAATTAAACTGTTTACACCTTAGTGTCAGAGTGACCTACCCGCCGAGGCAGGAGGCAGACGTGAGATAAAAAAATAAAAAAATAAATAAAAAAGCTGTAAGCCGAGAAAAAGGAATGAAATTTTTGCGAGACGAGATGAGGTCTGCAGAGATAATCCCAGCGGGATAACGCATGCCACCCAGAGAAAAACACTCAGGCAGATGCATAACGGGGAGGACGTGAGTGAGACACAACGATGGACATGAAGACAAAGGCAGAGACAGAAAGTGGAGAAAGGAACAAACAGATGTAATAAATCTTTCATCTCGTAACAGACCCGCAGGACGAGCTCAGGGGGAACCAGCAGGCAAAGAAACACGAAGCGTAAAAACACAGAAGATTAGAGTTACATAAAATGTAGGAAATAAAAAGCGGATAAACACCGTACAGACTAGAATAGACTGTAAACAAGGTTGTTTATTTTGAAGAGCTGACAGGAAACTCCGGGGGACGGGTCCGGTGCTGCAGCTGAACTCATCATTTTTAATAAAAAACTGCTTTTCTGCTGCCACAGCAGAACAAAATGTGACCTCATTTGTAAACATTACATACAAAATCTTAAATGTACTGGATCTAGTCTTGTTACTTGTATTTGCATGAGAATTATCAGTAGGCCCACAGCACCAGCCCCGAGAGCGGAAACAAACACTTTCTAATCTTTCCCACCCTCTGCTCCTCTGATTATAAAACCACAGCTTACTGTAAACTCAAAGCAGCGATGCAAAACCTTCTGACTCCAGCTGAGCTTCACTGGTTTTCATTCATTCAAGAGAAACGTTCAGATGCTCTGAGTAAGAGAGTCTGAAGAAAAGATCAGTAGAACGCTTAAAGAATAAAGAAATAAATTGTACAGATGAATAACTTTCAGTGTGTCAGCTTTTATCATACGTCTTATTTTGATTTACTACATGTTTCATATGTTCAATGATGAAACAGATAGATTGAAGGATGATAGATAAATCGATGGATGGATGAACAGATGGATTGATGGATGGCAGAATGAATAGGTGGATGGAATAATGATAGACAGATGAATGAATGGATATATAACAAATTGATGAACAGATTGATGAACAGATTGATGGATAGATGAATAGATGGATAAACTGATGGATGGATGGATGAATGATGGATGGATGGATGGATGGACAGATGAATGAACATATAGTATTTGTACAACCCCTCCACTCTGTGATGGGGACATAAACCTCGTCCTGTTCTCCTCTGCAGGCCTCATGAGAAGCTCTCAGTGATTTTCTTTGAGTCCAGTCCAAGTTGTGCTTCGAGGTTAAAGAACTCTCTCAACGTTCAGTTCAGGATGAATGTTACCAGTTAGGATAAATGTTGCCAGTCAGGATGAATGTTACCCGTTAGGATGAATGCTTCCGATCAGGATGAATGTTACTGATCAAGATGAATGTTGCCAGTCAGGATGAATGTTGCCAGTCAGGATGAATGTTACCAGTTATTATGAATGCTTCCGATCAGGATGAATGTTACTGATCAGGATGAATGTTGCCAGTCAGGATGAATGTTACCAGTCAGGATGAATGTTACCAGTTAGGATGAATGTTACCAGTCAGGATGAATGTTACCAGTTAGGATGAATGTTACTGATCAGGATGAATGTTACCAGTTAGGATGAATGTTACCAGTCAGGTCAGATATATCACGTCTTTCTGAAGATGAACCTGTCCAAGAATAAAAGACGTGTTTTAGAGATCATGATCATCCTCTTAGCTGAGGGTTACTGTTTGGTCCTCTCTTCCCTTCTCTCATCATCTCGGACATACATACAGAAATTCAAGTGATGAATCCAAAATGACGTAAATCAGCTCATTAATCAGACCTGGCATTTAAAACTAAATTCATGTTCTCCCTCTGAGGCCAACAGTCGAGTCTGATTTCAATCAATGAGACTTTTCATCTGTTTTTAATCAACACCAAGTCGAGCCAACAGGTCTGAGTAAATACACGTTACATTCGCCCAATTACATAAAGGTTAAAGAATAAACAAAATTCTACCAAGAAGCGTTTCAGAGCAGAAATGATGTCGACATTATTAAGACCAACTGCTCGTGATCCTCCCACCATCTGTCCAGGAAGTTATTATCCTTCTTTCCTTCACCTGACATGAACTCATCGTCATCGTGTGCAGCAGGTTTGTTTTGTCCAGGTGGTCTCTCAGCTGGTGTCGACTTTTCAGGATGCTGTAACGTCACCCTCACTCTCTTCAGCATTTTCTCTTTTAATATGCATCTACGTCTGTGTTTTATTAATCCAGCTGGCTGAAGATGGAAAAAGAACTACAAAAATGAGCACGAGGAACGTGGAGACCAGAGACACAACAAACAAACTCTTAGTCTGAACTAAAACAGTTTGAAATAAGAGCTCAGGGACAGGAACAGGATCCAGGAGGCAAAATAAAGGTTTAGCTTTCCTGAAGGAATGCCTATCACCCACCACCTCTGATGACCATCTGATGCTGAGAAGGAACACGTGTGGATCAAACCTCGTAAACCATGTTACGAGCGAGCTCATGATTTGAGTTCAGTGCACATCACAGGGATGACCCTCAGCTACTACCACACCAGATTGGAGCTCTCTGTCAAACACTGACAAAGACAGCCAGTGTTGGCTTGTTGTGGCAGCCATCTTCAGGTGTGGATTGGTTGATCAGATAGGGTCTGCATCTGGAGTTAATCAGTAAAAACACTCCATCATGAGAGTGTTTGATGCATTCAAAGCTCTGGAACAAGAGTTGACTCAGACCAGCGAACAAAAGGAGAGACGGACCTTAAATCTGTACAGAAGTCCACACTAGACACATCAAAACAACAACTGTGAGTTTATGCTCATTTAAACACACCAAACTTTAGTTTCCCATCTGACTGAAGAGCATCGTTTAGCTTCAATTAATGGTGATTTCTCTGGCGTTATAACGTGTTCAGTCTTGTCCATGCTGATCCTCAGCTCCTGAGGTGTTTTCCTGTGATTTTTGAACAAGCTTCTTTGTGTGGAACACGCTCATTTCACAGGACCTGGACATTATCGCAACAACCAGTGCTTGCTTTAATTACAGGGATTGACCTATTAAAGCTGCTGAAGTGCACCTGAGCAAAGCAGCTGAACAGTACAGGATGCTGTGGTTCGTGCTGGACGCAGATAAGAATGAAGCTAAATCAACAGGGTGATGCATGAGTCCAGAGCACGGTTTCTTGTTACACGTGTAACCAATTACATCTAATTTAATATTCAGCGATAACAACATGCTTTAAGAAATGTAGTCTGCTACCATGGCAACGATTCACCAACACCTGAAAGGTTTTGACAAATTTCCCTCTTTGCTGTTGAGAGAAAAGAACAAACATTTCCTTGATTCAGTTCCAGCAAATTTAGCACAATAAAAGCTGCTCCCACTTGGCACACTGAAGCTTCACATTTCCATATTTGACTCAAAGTCCTCCTCTGAAGGTGTTTCATAGCCTGCAGGAAATATTCTGACTCGATTCATTTTTCATAGATGTATTTAGTACGGATAGTTATAACTGCGGATCTGCTCCAGCAGAGCTCAGCCTACGTCCTTACAGTCATGAGGTCGAGTGAAGGTGTTTTTACTAGAGCCCGACCCATGTAGAAATTTACCAGTACCATTGAGAGGGAATAACAAATGCTGACAACCGATGTAATGGATGAACATTTTCTAGCTATGTCCACCCCAAAGAATCTAATAAGTGAACAGAGAGTGGAGCGGGACTTTTTTTATTTAGCGCAGCTGTCAGCAACCATGAAGCTAATCACATCAGATTCATGCTATACGTAGTCCCACAGTAGGTTTACATATGGTGCACTGTCATAAAAACAGTCTTCCTAATGTGCGTTCACATTTTCTATCCTCTACTACCATAAAGTTATCAAGAACGTTACCAAATATAAATTGAACAAAGAAACGCCCTTCCTGTTCATTGTTGACAGTCAGTAATACAGTGAAGGTTTGATTAGTATTGACTGCAGCAGCGTTTTTTTAGAGAAGTAAAGATTTCAGACAAAATATATTTTTCTGAGGACGACAAAGATAATGTTCCTAACTTTGATCTATTTTACCACTATGTTAGATTTATTGTTCTGGATAAAGTTTTACAAGGCAATAGCCTATGCTAGGTTATCTAAACGTTAGCTTGCTAACTTGAGAGGCACGTAGCTCATGACAAGCGGGTCGGAGGATTGAAGATAATTTTTCATTGATTTATTTTACAGATCAGTTAAAATAAACACATACGTACGTATAAAGTAATGTTCTCTGCTTCGGCTGTGCTGAAAGTGAAACTTAAGTGAACGGTCACAAGTAGTCTTCAGCACCCTCTGCTGGATACATTGTATGATTACACCTTTTGCAAGTAAGGGCATAGCTGGTTCCCAGTGTTTATATCGGTGCATAATGGGACAACTATCACTGATACTGATATGTCTCCAGATGCTAACATCGGCCTAAAACATCGGCTCTGACAGTATATCAGTCAGGCTCTGGTGCTCAGCCAATAGGACAACTGTATTTTTATTCTGTTTGTTTACAGGACTTAGTGAATGCTGCTGCTCTCACACGAGCTATCAATCTGACTATCTACCCAAAGTATTTTAAATCTGTTGTGCTAAATTACTTCCACAGGATCACATTTTTAGCAGCATAACATCAGTTTTTTAAAACAAGAGCACAACATACTGGCGTATGTTCATAAACCCGTCCACAAACAGCAATCTGTAGCAACACACACGACAAGCAAGGGCCTTGTATAACCTTTGACCTTTGAGAACACACCACTTAGTGGTGGTACAAATGTGCATCAAGTTTCTATAAATTAGCTTGAGCGGATCAGAAGGTATGGACGTACGGATGGATGATTAAACCAGACGGCTGCTGTTGACGGACACATAAAAATATTAAACAGAGAAAATATTTAATGTTTTTAGGTTAGCTCTACTGAAACCTCATTTTGACTAGGTTGTTTTTCCTCATTTTAAATTTAACTCCTTGAACATGAGCTCTTTTTATTCTGTGGTATAAACAGTCTGATGGACTCAGAGCAGGTGAATACTTTGGTAATCATAGTTAGTTTTTTACTATATTAAATGATTATCAATAAACTCTTGCTCCATTATTAGCTTCTTTCTGTTTCCTACAGATGTTTGCTGCTGTCATCACACTTCAACATGAATTTTTATAAACTGATTCTGAGGTAATTTAGTCTAAAATAAATTATTCATAAACCCAAAACATGTTGAGCTTATCAGCTGTACGAGACTTGGAGGGTTTTATGAATCAATCAATTGATAAGACAATGGGACTTGAGGTTCCAACTGATTCCTCCAAACCGACTGAACGCAGACATCGAACTGAGCGCCAGACGTCACCGACAGGCTCCAGGTCCATTATTCAAAGAGCTGAGGGTCTCAGAGGGCTTTTAAATCCAGTTCTGCAGAGAACCAGACAAACCATGGTGGGGCATGTTTCCAGGGTCACGCAGACCTGCAGACAGCTCAGCACGGCGATGCTGATGTGTCAGACACAGCTGGAGGAAAAACAAACAGCTGTTTACTTCAGCTTCTGCTTCCTGTGAGACAAGGACTACATCTCATGTTGAAATGTATTTGATAAACGCAGGAGCAAACAAATCCCACTCTGAAGCTCATACTGGACAAAGAGAACAATTCTTAGAAGAAAGCCTCCTCTAACATTAAACAATGTTTCCTACAACACAGATAAAAAAACTGAACAGTTAAGAGTCCAAAACTCACAAAGACTGAAGGTACAACGCAGCCGGTGCTGCCATGAACTCCGCGAGTTGACCCAAAGAAGCGGAGGCTCCCGGGTCAGGAAGCGAAACAAACAAACAGCGAGGTCAGAACAAGTGAGCAGAAAAACAAAATCTGACATTATTAAAAAACAAAAACAACGGTCTTCAACAGCAGGAACCAGTGACGGCCAGAACCTTCAGACCCGGTGTGAGTCCGACACAAACTGAGATAACACAGAACATAACAATAAATCAACATAGAGAACAGATTCTGGGATTGACAGCTCCTTCAACACAAATATTGATCAATCTCAGCTACTGAACAGATGACTAGACCTGTCACGATAAATCAACTAATCGAATGAAAATTGTCAACCTCATTTTCATTTATCGGCTTTATCATTTCTTCGTGTCTCTCTCTTTCTACTGAAGACACTGGATGACAAAAAGCTCAACTCTGTGCTCTTCACTGACCCCTCCCTTTCTCTTTTTTTCTTTAAAATCCATTTTAACCGTCCAATATCACATTTTTGGATCGCTAAAAGCAGCTAAGCTGAGAAGCTAACAGGCCGAGCTCGGGAAAAAAACCTCAGTCTTGTCGAAGCTCCAAAATTCATGGTTGAAACCCGTGCCTTCACGTAAAGAGAAGTTTTTCTCTAAAAAAATAAAAAATAAAAAAAAAATAAAAAAAAAAAAAGT
>JARVGV010001299.1:37963200-37981379 GCA_031762435.1 Hypsolebias longignatus | reverse complement strand
CTCTTGGACACATAAAACATCTACCTTCCTTCTCTGCATCATGTCAGCCAGCTCTCTACCTTTGCCTGTCATTGTCCTCACATTTAGAGTTGCAACCCTCAGTCCTACATTCTTCACTCTCCTCTTCTCCTCTGTCTCCTGACACGTTTCCCTCCTCGGGGTCTTCGACTAACAGCAGTACAATTTCCACCGGCACCCTGCTTGTCTGTTGTTGCTGCCTCTAATCGTTAAAAATCAGGATTTGTTCTGAATTTGTTTTCACCGGTTTAAGCAATTAAAATATTTGATCTTTTTCAAAAATTAATAAAAAGAAGTAAAATAATTTATTTCACACAAAAATAATTACCAAGCTTCAGCAAAAAGGCTTTTTTGTGTCTTCTTATGCATTTCGCTTTTAAACGTCTTTTGTTACCGTTAGCTTCTTTTAGCCTTTAGCTAATGTTTAGTTTCTATTAGTTTTTAGCTAGACTCAATATTTTTAGCTACTGTTTTAGCCAATGTTTTGTTGTTTTAGCTTTTAGCTCGTATTTGGCTCCTTTTTGCTGTAACGGTGCAAACCCTGTTCACCCCGCAGCTCTTAAAGCTCAGAGTGGATGTTTCTCTGCGGTCGTTCAGATTATAATCTACATCTCCACCAGAATCCAGGGGAACAGCCAGCGGGTTCTGAAGATGTGACGTCACACGCCATGTTCACAGAAGGAAACATGGACGCTGCGCATGTGGCTTGATTCTGGAGCTGTTCAACCAGAACCACAGCTCCGTCTGGAGTGCAACCGAGCCCACAAATCTAAATCTGCTCCAAACGAAGACGATGTGAGGACTACGAGTCGCAACATAAAGATAATTATTCAGTTGCCTTTTAAACAAACCGCACGCTGGTTAAATAAAACCTTCGCCGTGCGCTCACCTTGTCTCCTGCCAGGATCTTGAAGGAGGCGATGACCTGATCTGCTGTGTCCGTGTCGGTCGTTTCCGTGGACATGAAGTCGATGAAGGCCTGGAAGGTGACGGAGCCGGTGACGTTGGGGTCCACGATGCCCATGATGCGATTAAACTCGCTGTCGCCCTGGCAACCAAGAAACCACAGGTTAACCCGGAGGAGACGGCAGTTCACGCTCACGCGACGAAGTAAAAAAACATCAAGACTTCCAGTAAGTAGACCGAGCCGCTGAACGGAAGTCGTGATATTTTCTGTCTCACACGCACACACAGCAGGAGCGTAGGTCATGCAGGGGGACGGGGGACAGAAGAGGATCGAGACAAACACTGAAAAACACTTTGATGGAAAATGAGACGTTCTGGGATCGGGTCGAGCCGAGAACGAACCCAACGAGACAAGCAGAGGGTGAGAGGAGAGGACAGGTGTCTGCAGGTACCAGATCATTATTCTGATCATAAATATCATCAGTCGATTAAGTTTGATTAAATAAATGAGCAGTAAATGCTTCAGAGCTTCATTCAGGCCTGTTCAGGGTTCAGGTCTGGACTCGGACCTGCAGACACCCAGAGCAGCATCATGCCAGCAGCAGTACCAGACTGGTCCCTGTCGAAATGAGCAGAGCCCGGAAATCATCCGACTGCATCTGTCCCGATCGCTTCTGCAGCCGCCGGAGACGAGGCCGAGGCACAGACACAGGTCCAGAGGAGGAGCAGAGAGAGAGGAGGAGCAGCGAGAGAGGAGGAGCAGAGAGAGAGGAGGAGCAGAGAGAGAGGAGGAGCAGAGAGAGAGGAGGAGCAGAGAGAAGTGACAGATAAAGAGACGGTCAGGGAGGGAGATGAAAAATAAAAAAAGATAAACAGTTAACAGAGAAAAATCCAAACAGATGAACAGTGAGGTCAGACAGAGGCGCAACAAAGAAATAATAAAGACCCCCGGTGGACATGGGGACTCCCAGTGGACAGATGGGACCCCCAGAGGACAGATGGGGACCCCCAGTGGACAGATGGGGACTCCCAGTGGACAGATGGGACCCCCGGAGGACAGATGGGGACACCAAAACCCCTCTGATAGTCATGCTGATGGACTGATCTCTGAGCCGGGTTCATCAGGAGCCTCGGAGCAGGAGCGCTGACAGATGTTTTTATTTAGCAGCTAAATAAAGTTTGAATAAATTAAATTAGGATGAAACCATCAGAAACAAAGTTTAAAGTAATGTTTGTAAAATCAATGAGGACTTCAGGCTGCTGGTCTTCGTTCTGACTGGACTGTTTCTGTAAATAAAAACAAAAAGACGAGCCAGAAATGGAGGAAAACATTTGAAAGTTCCTCTTCCTGCCATAAAGAAACTAAAAGAACTTTTCAGCAGGAATTATCTTAATCTGAACCAGTTTGGAACCTGATAATCTGCCTCTGGCTTCAGCTGGTTCTGGGTTTGGTATCTGTCCATGATCGGAGCGCTCCTGCTCAGAGTCCTGGAGCAGCAGTGGTTCTGGCCCGGTCCGGGAGCTCCTACCTGCTTGTCGTTCTCCACATCGTAGCCCAGACTGATCAGGCAGGCCTTGAACTCTTCGTAATTCAGGGCGCCGCTGTGGTTCTGAGGTCAGTCAAAACACCCGATAGATGTTGGTGAGGGGTGAGACGGGTGTCCAGGAGGACGATGAGGACATGGAGGACATGGAGGATGAAGGGACAGACGATGGTGGATGTTTAGACAGCGTCAACACAAACAGCTACGACAGGACTAAGGATAAATCCTGGAGCGTTAATTCTGATCATTAACGAGATTAAATTATGAGCTCTGTGTCCCAGAGAGAAGACATGACGATGTAATCTGGACTCATGAGGGACAGAAGTGGTTGTTGACACACAAAATGGTACAAATAGAGGCATGAGATGATAAATGATGTTTTCATCTTTACAAGATCCAACAACAAAAACAATGTTTTTAACAACAGCAGCCGTTTCACATCTGTCAGGATTAACAGGGATTATAATCTGATTTTTAATGTTTGATTTTAACAAAGAATGATGACAACAGTGGACAGCAACGACAACAGACAATCGTAAAAGAGGCATACAACATTTTTATTTAATTAATTTAATTTAACATTATTTCTAAAATTTCAGCTACTTTTCAGCTGCTATGCTAATTTCAGCTTTTTTCAGATAATTTCCACTTTCTGTGCTCATTTCTGATTCTTTCAGCCTAATTGGGCAAACGTGTTATTTCTGTTTCCTTCTAGTAATTTATGCTTGTTCTACCCTTTCAGCTACTAGTTTAGCTGTTTTCAGATAAATTTAAGTTTTTCAATGGTAACTTTGCTACTTTCAGCCTAGTTAACTTATTTTTAATAATTTCAGCTTGTTATACTCATTTCAGCTTTTTCTGCTATTTCAGCTACTACTTAGCTGTTTTTATGCTAACTTTAGCCTTTTCAGTTACTGTAATTCCAAACTTTGTGAGCTATTTTCAGCTACTTCCACTTCCTTCTGGTAGTTTAAGCTTCTTTCTGCATTTTCTGCTACTTTTAAGCTTTTTGTTTGCTAATTTTAGCTTTTATTTTAGCTAGTTTCATAATTTTTGCGTTAATTTCTGCTCATTTAAACCCAATTCAGAAAAAAGTGTTCTTTCTGCTGTCTTCTGCTGATTAAGGTTTGTTTTATAATTTCAGCTACGTTTTTTTTTTTTTTTTTTAGCTAATTTCAGCTGTTTTTCAGCAAGTTCTTCAGCACTAAGCATTCACACTACATTTTTGCAGGCAATGTAATTTGTCTACCGGTAGTTTAGATTATTTTCCAGATTATTTTCCAGATCATTTCCAGTTTTGAGCACGTCAAAGATCTGATCCGAGCTTTTCAGATGCAGAAAACTGATCTGATTTTATAAAACGTTCTCGGAAACAGCGTCACAGTTTAGATTTGATTCAAATCAAACTTGACGTTTTTATCTGATCGAAGCCAAAGCTCCTGGAGCAGAACCAAGACGTGGTGATTAAAGACAAAGCAGGCGAGTCGACCCGGTTCTGGCCCCTGACCTTATCGAAGTGGTTGAAGGAGGCGCGGTACTCGTAGAGCTGCTCCTGGCTGATGCCCTTGGCGTCACGGGTCAGGATCTGGTTCTCCACCTCGTTGATGGTTCTGGCGATGGTGGTCAGCAGCTGCTCCCAGCCCACGCGGAGGTGCTGCGGGGAGGAGGTTCTGACCCATTAATGCACATCGCGTTAAATTCACATTCACTCAAAACATTTAGACACAGGCAGCGGTGGATCAGTGGTCGGAGCTGCCGTTTGTGATCCTGAGGCTGTGGGTTCAAGCCCAGTTTGTGTCAGGAAGGATGGAGGAGGAGGAGGGTTCCGGAGAACCCAGACCCGAGGAGGGCTCCAGAGAACCCAGTCCCGAGGAGGCTTCAAGAGAAGCCAGTCCCAAGGAGAGTTCAAGAGAACCCAGACCTCAGGAGGGTTCAAGAGAACCCAGACCTCAGGAGGTTCCAGAGAACCCAGACCTCAGGAGGTTCCAGAGAACCCAGACCTCAGGAGGTTCCAGAGAACCCAGACCCGAGGAGTTTAGTGGATTACCTCCATGGTGTAGGACGTGTACTTGTTGTCGAAGATGAGGGCCTCCTGGATGTGCTGGTGGTCAGCCTCCAGCTTGTTGATCTCGGGCATGTAGGACATGATGGTCTGCTGGTACTCTTTCAGGTGGGTCAGCTGGTCCTCCAGAGTGCCGTTCATCTCGATGGATATCCTGCCGATTTCCTGCCAGAACAAAACGCTAAAGTTACCACCCCTGAAGTTTGTCTGCAGCAGGAAGAGCGGGGTCAAAGGTCACGCAGAGACAGCCCACCATATTGTTTACATGTTGGTGACCTGAGCTGTAGATGTTTGTTTTTCTCCAGAAGAGCCACATTAGTGAGAACAGAAGGTACAGGTTGTGCAGTTACTTTTTACGTTTAAGAGTTGAGTAACTCACAGAGCGGCCGCCTTTACCGCCAGTCTCAAAACAAACTCATTCACGTCCACCATGTTCCCGCTCGTTGAACTCTTCTGGTGCTACAGATCATTTTTATGTTGTTCATGTAAGAAAGTCTTGGTCTGAGAAACAAGATGTAAAAAATAAAGTCCGGTTCAAATTTTGAAAGTGTCGTCTCACCGCTCAACGGAAACACGCCGCCACGTTTGGTGACGCTAACGGCTCGAGCGCGTTTGAAACCCGTCTGTGTCGTGGAGGCAAATGTAAACCACCACACAGGAACCAGACCGCCACAAGTTCAAATGAGGATTCAGATTAAAAAAAAAAAACTACAAATGAATAAGAAACTTGCTCCAACAACTGCAGCGTCAGAGCTCACAGCATCGTTGATTCCAGGAAATAGTCCTCACCACCACTAAAGTAAGGCTTTTATATTTTGTCCTTCAGTTAAAACTGATAAACGGGTCTATTTCCTGCCCAGACGCAGGTGAATCTTCTCCCCGAGCTTCATAAAACAAATGTAAACACAACAAACAGCCTCGACACACGGACTGCTGGTCCTGACCTCCATCTTGGCCTGGATGTAGGCACCGACGGCGTTGGCCTGGGTGGCGAACGTGGCTCTCAGGGTGTCGTTGGAGTTCTGTTTGTTCAGCTCCCCCTGCAGGGCTTTGTCTCTCTGCGGCACCATGGCCATCGCCTGCAAACACAGAGAGAGACGTGAAGCTGACACCTGGATGCAGACCACAACCAGGAGCGAAAAACTGAAAAGGATTTATTCTTCATTACGCGTCAAAACTCTGTATCCTATTTTTCCAAAGCACATCAGTAAAGTGTCTGGTTCTGGAGCTACAAACAAAAACAAAACAGTAAAATAAATAAATAAAGACGTTTTAGCTTATTTTAGTGCAAAGCTCGATTTTGTTTTCTGCTCCCAGACTTTTCGCTTCACAGCGGCTGACAAAAGCTCGGGACTTTAACTTAAACACACTAACGTTGACAATCAAGTCTTAAAAACTTCAAATACATTTTTTTAATTTATTAGTGATAATTGTTTTTATTATTTGCAACATGCAAAATGAAAATATGCCCAAACAGTGGATTTTAACTGAAAAGCTGGAGCTCAGCTGAAGACCCTGCGGCGTCCAAACAAACATCAATCACTGCTTTACATGAGTTTGTTTTAAGCCCCGCCCCCTACGGAGGCTGTAACCCACCTTCTCCCATTTGTTGTCGATGCTCTGGGGGGTGATGGAGGTGTAGGGGTTCCCTCCGCTCAGCTTGATGCCGTTGCTCTGAGCGATCTTCTGCACCTCGGCCTGGATGGACTGGATGGCCTCGCGCTCCTTGTTGGCCTCCGGCAGCGTCTCTTTGAACTGCTCGTGGGCCGTGATCAGACCCTGGAGGAAGGAGACCACAGGTGGTTTAATGCGCTGCTCATGGCTCGTTCTGCAGGTCCTGCTGCTTTCAAACATCTCCGTTCTTCAACCTTCTCCAGCAGTTCACACAAACACTCTTTTACAACCTCTCACCAGTTGATCAATGGTTCTGCTGGCGGCAATATGAAGAAGTTCCTGCTACATGGGACCCAAAGTGCTACTTGTTGCTACTACTGGTGCTAACATTAGCATTACAGTCATCCCTCACCTATTGTGGGAGTGACGTTCCAGAGACCCCTCGATATGTGGAAATCCACAAAGTAGGGCAGTTACATTTGTTTTATTATTTATATTTACATTAAACCCTTCCTTCACTCCTACAAACCTTTCCCTGTAATGAATTTAGTAGAAGACCCGAAAACTAAACTACACAAAGAGTGTTCAATAAGCTTTATTTTGAAGAGACTGGTGGGAGTCCGCACACGTCTGTGGAAACAAACTGGAAAGTTTCGCAAGGAGAAACAGGAAAATCCAGGGCACAGAAACTTGGTCAGGATGAGGAGATCAATCCTCAGAGATTAGATCGTCGCTGGACGTTTACTCGCACAAGGTTTTCAATAATCGGGTGCCGGATAGAGAACAGGTGGGCGCTGAAATGCTACGACCACCAGGTGAGAATTATTCTGCTGATCGCAGCGGAGCAGGTGGGCGTGACGGAGAGACATCTCCACTCTCTTTTAAACACTTTGGTGATGAAGATGATGAGATGAATGTACTGCACAGTATGTAAAGTACACACAATATTTAAAAAACCTGCGATGCAGTGAAGCTACAAGAAGTGAACTGTGATGCGGAGAGGGGCGACTGTAAAACTGTGACGGACGTGAGGGGTCAGAAAACTGCGATTGTGGATGAAACGCTTCAGACTAGCCGTTAGATCATCAGTTCACGAGGATCTACAACAGGTAAGATGTTAACGATCATTTTTACAGAAACTCACTTCAACCTGACTGACTTTTTCCTTTACGTTGTCAAAGCAAAACGTTTGGCTACGAGCGGACCGGACTCCGTGCTACCTGGATCTCATCGATGTTGTGGACGATGAACATGTCCTGCAGGTCCTCCATGGCTCCCTCCATCCAGTTGTTGAAGGGCGCCGCCCTCTTGGCGTACTCCAGGTACAGCTCATCTATCGACTCCAGCTGCTTCTCTGTTCTCTGCGGGTCCAAGACACAAACAGGACGGGTCAGAACCGTCAGACTGGAAAAATAACGAGCTTCACGGGGATGCAGAATATTATTTGTTCTCCTGATCGTTTTGACTGACAGCTGCTGAAATAAACAATCCAGCCTCTTTTGATTTAATTATTTTACTCTTATTGTATTAAGTCAAAACAAAAATAAACTCAGAGTGAAAAAACCAGAGTCCAGTCACAGCCACGTTGGACACATTTTCAAAACATGATCTCAGAGTGCGGCTGGGGATGACTCTCAGCTACTACCACGTCAAAAACTGACCAAGTTATCGCTATACTGTAATTGGGTTAAGGTTGGTAAGCGGTGGCAGCCATCTTGAATCAGGCTGACTCCAGATGTTAATCAGTTGTAGAAGTTCATCCAACAATTACTTCCTGAAGGTTTAGTTCAAATCAGTCCACTGGCTCATGAGATATTTTGCTAACAGACAGAGCAACTCCAAACAAAGACCAGTTAAATCTGCATCTCAGCCTGGAGCGAAGAGAAGTCATCTGAAAACCAACTTGGATGATTTTTTTTCTCCTTTTGATTCTGAAATCAGCTGCAGGCAGATGATTTCTGATGAACTGATTTTATCAGGTGACATCACTCCAACAATGTACGTTCTTCATTTTTAGGATGAGAACTCTGTTAAAAAAACAGCCAATTTTTTTTATAAATGTTGAGAACTGTGAAGATTTGATTTTATTTAAGTCCGTCTGTTTCACACTGATAACTTTGACAGAACTTGAGCCGAGGCTCCTTTAAAACGACCGCCGCTCTGCCCGGCAGATACGACATGGGATGAAGCGGGGCGGCGGCGCCGTCAGAGCGAGTCGTACCTCCAGGGACCCTTTGCGACTGTGGGTGAGGACTCCCAGGTTGTCCCACTGATCGCAGATCTTCTGGCAGCGAGTGTTGACGCTGGCGGCATCGTAGTAGTCCAGTTCGCTGTTGGACGCGACACACAGCAGAGAGCGAGTCAGAGAGGCGTAAAAGACGCCAACATGGCCGCGCGTCTGCGTGACCCTCTTCATGCTTACTTCAGCTCCTGAGCGATGGCGGCGATCTGCTCCACTCGGTCCTGATGGGCTGCCAGGTCGCTCTCGAAGGCCTCGTGTTTCCGTAGCAACGCCTTCACCTCTGACAGAGTGGAGGTCTCGTAGTCCTTCTGGGTCAGCATGGCCTCTTTACCTGCACACATGAACAGGATTCATGTCGTCACCGGAGTCAAACCGGACCGCCACCGAGCCTCCCAACCACGTGAGGATAAAGATCGAAACAGAAAGCTAAACATCTGCACCGCCTGACATATTTATGTCAAAGACATCTTTAACGTACGTGATGCCGCCGCAGAGAGAGGAGGAAAAAAAAAGAGCCTGGAGTCGATGGCTGCAGGCGGTTTGAACAAAACGAGGAAGAGTTGCTGTACAAACACTTTAAAAACAAATTTTCTAAAAGTCAAGCTAAGGACACCAAACGGATCGCTGAAACGTGAACAAGAAGTCTGTTATAATGTTTGTTCAATCACTTTTTTTACATTACAAACTAGAAAGTTCCTGGAGAAACTGTGACGTGGCCATTTTAAAATGTAGATTTGACCATAATGTGTGTTGGAGTTCACTCTCAGCCTCCATCACACCAAATTTCTACTCAACACGGCAAAAAACATCAATGACTTATTGTAATTTATTTATTTTAAGCTATGTTGGCCATTTTGGATTTTTTATTTGCATCAGGAGTGTTTAACAACTCGCTCTCGGCTACGGTCATAACAAATTTCAGCTCAGTATCTCAAAGAATGACAGTTATAGTCAATTTTGAGTTTTCTGACGTAGCTGTGGCAGCCATCTTGAATTAAAATGGCTACAAAAGTTAATTAGTGGTTTATTTAGGGACCTCTCCCCTTCATGTGACCTCACTGTGGCACTTAGTAGCAAAGAGTTTTGTTGCTGTTTTCAATGAGAAAAATTGTGTCTGTTTGCTAATTATGTTGCCATGGTAACTCAAGATGCCAATAACAGTAACGGCACACATCAGGGTGCTGAGCCGGTGGCTTTGATAAACAATATGTTGGGGGTACACATTATGTGAGCACCGTATTTTTCGCCTGATAAGTCAGTTTTTTGCATAATTTACATGCCCTGAGACTTGCACACTGAAGCAACTTATTTATGTTTTCTCATATTTATAAACCAATTTTGGCTGAGATATGACTGTTTTCATTCATTCTGACTGAAAATATTGAACACTATCATATTCAGCTGCTAGATGGCACTCGAGTAGTGTGGCATGTCGTTGTGGCATGTAATAGGTAAAAGTGGCTATTAATGACACAACCGGCTTGCCATAGCCTGTCACCTTTGTCCAGCTCGCCTGGAGCAACTGTCAAATCAGCTGCATTTCGCTGCGTTGCCCTGGCGAAATGCAGCCGATTTGACCATTGAAGTGCATTTATTAAGTAAAAATTTACCTGAGACACAACTTTACTACAATGTGAAGCAATTGTTTTTAGGTGGTTATCTTGTTACATTTCAAAGAAATGCACAATGAGTCGTCCCACTGCACGCTGCCATTTCCGCGTATTGCCTTTTGAAATGCAGCTGTGCATTTATTAAGGAAATGTTAGACTGAGACACACCTTTACTATAATTTTGAGCAAACAAATAATTGTTTTTAAGTGTTAATCTTGTTAAACGCTTGTTAAAAGTCCTCCAGTGCACACTACCATGGCCGCCATTAGAAACCCAACCGATTTTTTTCACAACACCGGCCCATATTTCCAGGTCGTCAGCGGAGACGTGTAATAGATGCAATGTATTTATGGATATTTCCAGTTTATTGGACATATTTGGACTGATGCAAATTGTAAGGTGGTGCGACGTGTACGGCGGAGAATATGATAAGACAAATAAAGAGAAGAAACCCTGCTCTGGTCTGTGTTGTAGATGAAGATCAGCTGAAGGCATCAGTATTTGAAAGCTGCGACCTTCACTCGTATAAAAAGTGACCGACAGTATGTGTACGTGTGCTCAAAGTGTTTTCACTTGTGCTCATTTGTTTACGTGGTCCAGTAAATTTAAAGCCCGTTGCTTAAAGTTCTGTGTGTGTTTTAAACATATTCAGGCTCCGAGGGGCATTTTTAGAAAAGGAAATCTGATTTCTGGTCAGGTTTCATTCTCTGGGTTCCACGGATTAGTTTGTCACATGCGTTTATGTTGACGCCAAACGTTTTTAATTCGTGGTCATTTTTTTCCGCGACATGTTCAACATTTCATCACAGCAGGAGCGAGTCAGAGCGGTACGACGGAAACGACTCGACCCACCGTCGGTCCAGGACTCGTGGATGGCGGCCTTCTGGTGGAACTTCTCAGCCAGGTGCTCCAGTCTCTCCAGACGTCTGATCTCGCTGAGGATCCACTCCTCGTAGCCCTTTTCTGCTCCCTCCAGATTGTGCCATGCTGTGTTGATGTCCTGACAGCAAACAGCAACAGACACTGTAAATCTTCTACACAAAGTAATCAGAGTACTTCAGAGAGCCACATGAACATGGAGCTGGTGGTAAAATCCCAGTGAAGCTGCAGAGAACAGCTCTCTCTGGACTTCTAAAGGTTAAAATCTTACGTCTCTGCTCGGACAATGAGCTGCGTGACTCTTTCTACATCTGCTTTTATTTCTCTGAGTCAGCTTCATCAAGAGGGAACTCCACAAAACACGACTAGAGGCTCTGAACCGTGTTCACGTCAAAATGAGCCTAAAGTTCAGACGAGTGTCGTCTGTTCCTAGAACCGTGTTCAGACCCGGTGACGGTTCTGTTTGCTGCTCATTGTGATGAGGCCCAGCAAGTTTCTGACTACAGGAACAGAACCTGCCGTCACTTGAACCGGACAGAAAACTGTTTCAACACAGCAGGCCTCCAGCAGTTCCTTACTCCTGCAGATGTGGAGCCCTTTCAAAATAAAACGAGTGTGTACGTACAGACACCATGCGTCCTTCTGAGGGCATGAAGGCCGGTCTGTTGTTGAGCCTCAGTTTGGTCTGCAGAGTGTTGAAGCTGATCTCCAGCTGACATTTCTCCTGGACCTGAAGACACAGACGGATCAGAATTAACAATCGGACTCGCAGGAAACAGAACTCGGGCTTCCCAGCATTTCATCTAAACATGTCCTGACGTTTTCCTGAGCAAAACCTCAAACTCCAACAAATATTTCAGTCACACCAAACACTCAGAACTTAGCATCTTCCTGTCATCTCAGAGTTCAGAGATGACAGGAAGTGGACTGTGGCCTGCGGTACGAGCTGACAGCAATCAGTCCTTAACGTTAGAGTACGACATTATATCGACAGGGCTGATGATTTAGGCCGATATAGACGTTCGGGGATGTATCGTATCTGTGATAATTGCCCCATAATGTGCTGATACAAACACTTGTAATTTTCAAGGACCGAGCAGCAGAGGGAGCATGAAGACAACTTTCAAGTCACGGCGTTCACTTAACTTTCACTTTCAGCACAGCTGAAGCAGCGAGCAATACTGTGTAGCATATTTTACTGTACAGAGCATGGCAAGTTTATTTTAACTGATCTGTAAAATAAATCAAGAATAATAAATTCTCTTCAATCCTCCGACCCACTGCCATGAGCTACGTGCCTCTCAAGTTGGCAAGCTAAAGTTTGGATAACCTAGCATAGGCAATTGTCTTGTAAAACTTTATCCAGAACAGTAAATCTAACGTAGAGGTAAAATATATCAGTCTTTGTAACGTTATCTTTGTCCTCCTCAATGAAACGCATTATTTATCTGAAATCTTTATTTCTCTGCAAACAAAAATAAATTCTGCTGCAGTCAGGACTAATCAGACCTTCACCAGATGTGACTGACTAAACAACGAACAGGGAAAGGGTGTTTATTTAATTTATATTTTTGTAACACGATAACTTTATGAATAGTGGAGGATAGAAAATGTGAATGCAAGTTAGGGAGACCTGTTTTATATGAGCGCACCACTTGTAAACCTACCGTGGGTCTAGGTATAGATTAGATATGATTAGCTTAGCTTCACGGTTGCTAAAAGCTCCACCTGCTGTTTTCTTAAGATTCATGGAGGTGGAGAAAGCTAAAAAAAAAAAAAAAAAAATCAGCCATTATATTGGTTATCAGCAGCCCCACCCCCCTCCCAATATCAGCGATGGCCAAAACTTCCATTTCGGTCGGGCCCTAGTTAACATTGTATATTGTAAACAGTCACCACAGCTGATCAGTAAGGATACTTGTACTGTGTACACTGTAGCAGAACATGGACTCAATGGTACCAGAATACAAGAACTAATCAAAGTACGAATCATTAACACACGAACACGTTCACATCTCAGAAACATCATCTGTCAATCAGCAGATCAGAGTTCAAACTGTGTTTTCAGTCTGGAAAATGTGACAGTCCCTGATTTTGCCTGATTTCCAGAGTTGCTGGGGACCCCGAGTGAGGACACAAGTTCTCAACATGAAGGTCTGGAGCTGCAGTTTTTCATTCAAACCTTGGGAGGTTTGTGCACTCTGCGGTAGTCTCTGAAGTCCTCCTGTTTGGCCTGCATGTCATTTACAGTCTTCTCCTGGGTTCGGTTCTCCAGCCAGGGGATCGTTCGACGGATCCACTCCAGCAGCTGCACGGAAAGAGGAAGGAGACAACAGGCAACGTACGATGAGACATCATTCAGCATGTAAGGTGCCATGAAGGACGGCTTTCATACTCACGTCACTCGCCAGCTTCTCGTAGTCCTCCATCATTTGTTCGTTCTCCTGATTGACAGCCAGCACTTTGCAGATACGGTTGGCTGCCGTCTCAGCCTGTCAGGAAACAGCCGTGAGCCACGTTCACAACGACTGGACACAAACTCCACCGACTCTACTCATGGTTCAGAAAAGCTGCTGACTAAACGTGTTAAATGCCTCTGATTAGTGTCTCTGCTCTTGGAATGATCACGTCTTTCTTTTAGATTTGTGCAAAAACACTCCACACGCAGGCAGTGAGTTAAAAACTTGCGTTGAGGCACACAAACGCTTCAGAACGTGGGTTTCGTTTAACTTCAATAAAGACATGCTTCTGCTGAAGGTTAGTCTAAAGTGCTATTTTAAAACTCCATGCGTCTCCCATCAAAACCTGGAATCAAGTCCTTCATCTGGTTTGATGGAGCGCTGAAGTCCACGTCAGCCTACGACGCAACACTACTGTAGCACTGAAATACAAAAAGCAAACTGAGTACAGGTCACAGAAACTGCTGCTTGAGAGCTTCACCTATTAAAACTGTTTATTTTACACGAGAACCACAGAAAGATGAACGAGGTGCACCTTCTTGTGCACAAAGCTTCACTGTGAAGACCACCGGTACATTTCACCGTTTGACATGAATATAAACATTTGGTAAATGTTAATAGCAGAAGAGAAGCTGCGGACACCAGTGGAGCCTCCCATGGTGATAGAGCCAGACTGGTGTGTTCAGACAGAACCTGAAGCAGCTTCATGAGAGACAGATCACAGCTGGAGTCCAAGACCACGACCAGAAGGACCAGGAGGATTCTGGTCTTTAACCAGAGTTTCCATCAGATGTAAATCCATTCAACTCTTACTGGAATTTGGAAGCATTCCCTGAAGGAATGCACGTCACCCGCAGCCATTCACGCCTACGTTTTAATGATCTTCTGATGAGGGGGCGGAGCTAAAGGACCTTCCGTGCAGTTTTGTTACGCTGCATCATGGGGGCGACTCAGATGAGTTCAGCAGTTGTAAATCTAACGATTACTTCCTAAAAAGTTCCAATAAGATCCAGTTTTCTTAACAGACATTTTAAGATGGATTGTTGCGCTTGCTAAAGTCGCTTAGCTGTGGCGGCCATCTTGTCAACAGCAACGTCTTCATCCAGCGCATAAAAACAACAAAAGTTGACCGAAGTGCTTTGCAATCAGGCCAAATTAAAATTAAAAAAAAAGAAAATGAGAACTCATCCAACGAGTTCTCAGACTCGACGTGGGTCAAACGCTGAGGATGAAGACGAGTCGAGCAGAGATTTAAAAGTCTCAACGGTCGTTAAATGATCCGGTAAACTGTTCCACAGTTACGGAGCAACCAAAGCCCGATGACCTCTGGACTTGTTTGGATCTGGGGACATCTGAGAGGAACTGGTTGGTAGACCCGCGTGCTCTCACTGGACTATAGATGTTAAGATGATCACAAATATAACGGGGCCAGACCTTTAAAGATTATAAAAACTAGCAGTAAAATCTTTAAATCAATCTGGACATGGACGGACGGGAGAGGTGGAGAGAAGCTGGAACATCTTGAATCAGGTTTTGCTTTCTGCGGCGGTTGATAATAAAAAGCAGCTGAACCGTTTTGGGCGTATTCTTATAATTTGAGTCATTTTCAGACGTATTCACCTGCGCAGAAATGTGCCGCCTGTGGTAGAAGAACATCTGATGGAAACCTGTTTGCGATTATGACTGTTAAGAGTCTGCAGCGTGAGGAGCTCACCTTCTGGGCACCAGAGAAGGCGTGATAGAAGCAGGACACGTAGGTCATTATGGCCTTCTCGTCCGGCCTCAGAGTGCCCACGATGTCTACGCGTCACCCAGCAGAAACAGAAAAAGACAGAAAGAGTGAAGCCAAAGCCGTAACACCAAAGAGTCCAGTTCCCAGGGGCGTGGTGGTTCAGGTTCTTCCTGCACCTCCTGTTCACCAGGAGAGCAGGAGCAGAGAAGATTGAGAGGTGGAGAACACCGGAGCTTCAGGGTTGGGACACAAACTGAAGCTGAGTCTGTGGTTTCATCAACACGTGAACACATTTAAACATTTTGTTTGGCTTCTCAGCGTTTTCTCTTCTTCTTCTTGTTAATCAAGATGCGACAAAACGGACAGAGGACCCTGGATGTGAATAAAAGCACAAAGAACTGCCGTAGCTCACGGTTTGGAAATCAGACTTAGATTTAAAGAAAGTGTTTTTTTTAAATGCTACAAAATGAAAGTGACTTCAAAAGAGTAAAGAAAATTTCAATTGTTTGTAGCTAAACAAATACATTTTAATTAAGTGATTAGTTTATTTTAAGAGTTTAATTAGATTTAGTTCAAAGAGTTCTGTTTTTAATGAAATTGACTATTTTAATTTATTTTGATAAGTTGACTTACTTAATTGTACCGTTTTATTTAAATGAGTTTAACATGTATATTTAGTGTGTTTAGTTCTTTAGTGTCACACCACCTGACTTCCTGTCAGGGCGGTGGGATGAAAGTAGCTAATTTAAATTAAAACCTGAAATAAAGATAAAATGCTATGGAGCAATCGAAAACTTTTTATTTTAGCTATTTATTTGAGTTTTTAAGCACTCGAACAAACACATTATTGAAAGTATTGGTTTTCAAACGTTGCAGCTTTTGTTTCATAAAATAAAAACTTAACAGTAAAAAAACAATTAAATTTAGGTTTTTTTAGTTTTTAATGTAAATTGTTAACAGAACAAAAAGTGATTCTGAAATGTGCTCGTTTTCTTCAACACCTTCTATTTTCCACTAAAATCAACGACGTGTTGGTGAACTCTGTCACAAATAATTAAACAGCTGATCTGAGCAGCAGATTTCAGAAATCACGACATCCATCCAGTTTGATCTGAACCTGGACTTTCTGGATCCAAAGTGTTCTTCAGTCAACACGTCAGATGCTTCAGAGCCGTTTGTTAAAACGACTCGTGCAAAACTAAAATTTAAAGAGAAAGTTTGAAGTTATTAGGTTTGAATTTAAAAAAAAATGGAAGCCGAGATCCAAATTGTTCCAACAGAGCCAGAGAACGTGACTCTGAAAAGGAGGACATCCACCTTTTGATGCAGGAAACGACTCAGACTTTCCTCTGAGCAGCAGCCGTTCGTCCTCGTGCTTTTTGCCAGAAGCCTGAGGCGAACAGACAACGTGCGCGGACCACAGACTCAGTTCAACACAAAGTGTGCGTTTGTGTGCCAACAGGTCCGGTGTTGTGGCTGAGAAGCGGTGAGGCCATGCTGGACAGGAAGCGACACCTTGTTAGTGAACAGGGTCAAAGGTCAGGTCAGCGGGTACCTTCTGTGCTCCAGAGAACGCATGGTAGAAACTGGACACATAAGTCATTATGGCTTTCTCATCTGGACGAGCAGTGTTCACAATGTCTACGAGGGGGGAGACCATGGTTATGAGACGTACACGAACACGCGCACGTGCAGGGCGTGTGATAAACACAAACACAACAAACACACAACTGACGTGCATCAGCCCTGGAAACAGTCTGAACCATTAAACAGGAGACTGTGTTTCTGTAAATACAAACAACAACAAACAGATAAACATTAAAGTTCTGGTGTCTCAGACTTTGTTCAGACCTGGAGCTAAAATCCATCCCGAGTGACCGGATCACGTTCAGATGCAACTAAACGATTGGTTTTCTTCATGTTGTCGTCTTGCGTTCATGGTTAAGGTGAGAGTGGGTCTGTTGTTACCGGCTGGTCGGTCTCTATTCAAGCGCTGCGAGAGTTTGGCTCGTGTTGATGGTAGTAAGTCGGACCCCTTCAGGGTGGGAGTTGGACTCAGATTCTGTTCATTACTTTTATGGACAGAACTTCTCGGTGCAGCCAGGAGGTGGAGGGATTCCATCTCTGCTCTTTGCAGATGATGTGGTCCTGTTTGCGTCATCGTGCCGTGATCTCCAGCTCTCACTGGAGCGGTTCACAGCCGAGTGTGAAGCAGCTGAGATGAGGATCAGATCCTTCAAATCTGAGGCTGTGGTCCTCAGTCAGAAAAGAGTGGATTGTTCTCTTGAGGTCGAGGGTGAGGTTCTGCTTCAAGTGGAGGAGGTCAGGTGTCTCAGGGTTTTGTTCATTAGTGAAGGAAGAATGGAGCGTGAGATTGACAGATGGATTGGTGCAGTGTCTGCAGTATTGTGGACTCTGTATCGGTCCGTTGTGGTGAAGAGGGAGCTAAGCTGTAAGGTAAAGCTCCATTTTACTGGTTGGTCTACGTTCCTACCCTCATCTCTGGTCATGAGCTCTGGGTAGAGACTGAAAGAACGAGATTGTGGATACAGAAGGTTGAAATGAGATTCCTCTGCAGGGTAGCTGGACTCTCCCTTAGAAACAGGGTGAGAAGTTCAGTTATCAGGAGAGACTCGGAGTAAAACTGCTGCTCCTCCACATCAAGAGGAGCCAGTTGAGGTGGTTCAGGCATCTGGTAAGGATGCTTCCTGGGCACCTCCCTATGGAGGTGCTTCAGGCATGTCCGACTGGGAGGAGACCCCGGGGGAAGAGCCAGGACACAATAGAGAGACTACATCTCTTGATTGGTCTGTGAACACCTTGGGGTCCTCCCAGAAGAGCTGGAAGAGGTGGCTGTGGTGAGATGTCTGGACCTTCTTGCTCAAGCTGCTGCCCCCGAGACCTGACTTGGAAATAAAGAACTGCATTTATTTGCATAGTCTGAACCCAGTTTGTCCAGAACCCCACTGTAGAAGTCCTACAGAACTGACATGAACTCACACAAAGAGCAGAGGTGTAACCTCAATGTTCTAGAGCAGGGGTCTGCAACCTTTACCATCAAAAGAGCCATTTTACACCTTTGTTCACTAAATTAAAAGTAATCAGAGCCGCG